>APFE031596960.1:202461-219184 GCA_000404065.3 Pinus taeda | reverse complement strand
TAAGATTATAATAATAATCAATAATATTAAATTAAATACTATTCCATCAATAAAAGATACGGTCAAACCCTAACCCACTACACTTTTTAAACTAACTATTTATATATGACATTACTTTTAAACATTCAACTTATGATTTCTAGATAGTATTAGTTTCCATTACTATTAGTTTTATTAAGTATCTCTAGATATTACTACTACAATTGTTAATATGAATTAGCTCCAAAAATTAATATTTAATTCCAATATTCCATTTATAATACCGAAATTTAATATTTATTAATTACACAACAGTTACTTTGTAACTAAATTTAATTTTATCATTTAAAATATCAAAACTAAATATTTATTTACTACATTCTTGTTACCTAACAGCTATTTCCCAATGGTTATTTTCCAACAACAAACTTTGGGCAGTGATGCATCCTTGCTATTTATTCCCTCAAATCTATTGATTTCTCAGCTTGTCTTGAGGATGAACCACACTAGTTGGTTCGAAACATTGACCAAATGCTAGTGATGTGATTAATCTGAAAGTCTGATATCAAAATTTAGTTACTTGTTGCTTATTATCCTGATTTCACTCATGTAAAATGTCCAAACTATAAAAGAATGGTATTATTTGCTTTCTCTTTGGACCATTGTATTTTATCTAACTCAATCATTTCGTATATTTGTATTTTATGTTTATATATTCCCAAATTACTCTTCCCTATCAGTATATCCACTCCTATCTAAGTTAATATCTCAGATTGTGTATGTGATTCACTATCCCTAAATGTCAGTCCAGGCACATTTGTCTTGGTACAAAAATATCTAATTTAGTTGAAGAAGCCACAAATATTCCAAATGAATAATCTTCCTTGTTTATAACTTCATCATTCATTCTACAAATTATTGTATTGCTACAAAAGTTAGCTACAACTTTATCAGTTGCAGAGGCCTTCCCACTTTTTCACTGAAATGGTACCCACTTATGTGCAACCTGTTGAGATTTGTGATGTATCTCATTTTTTCTTTCACAATAGGCCTCTCTTTCGAGGGGGGAGGGAGGTGTGGAAAAGGCCCTCATCAACAATCACCCAAATTTATGAAGCTTTCCTAGAAGTTCTAGAAGTTCTAGTATGATTTGTTTACAGCTTTGTCTGGAACATTTCTTGGCCTACAAATTTAGACGTTCCTGGAATTATTTTTGTTTGTTCCAATGAACTGTGAATCTTCATGGATGTCACAGAAGAACAATAATCTCATGCTTTCTTCAGAACAACCTTCACATTTTTTGGGCTTCCTAATCGAAGCAGTACCTAGTTGGTCAAGTTTTGGTTAAATAAATAAATAAATATCTGAAATAAATATGATAATGCAAAATCATATGAGATAAAATTATCCACAAATCATATGAAATAAAATTAACTATAATTAAAATATAAAATAGATGAAATTACATTATAATATTAATCCCAACCATTCAATTTATGATAACCAACAACATAATAACATAACATTTTTAAATCTAACATAATCATCATATGCACAAAAAAGTCATTGAATTGAGAAACAAAGGGAAACAAAAAACCACAATTCATCACATCAACTCTTCTCCAAACTATGTGTGTGCAGTCCATGAACGAGATAAATTATCTTCTCCACTCACTAAAAACTCTCACTCCAAGCTATCGAGGAGTTCTTCATACGATCACTTGAAATTTTTGTATTTTCCATTCAAAACCTTGGTAATCTCCTCGCAAAAAACTTGTCAATATTCACTTTGTTGTCGATTATTGTTAGGATAGTATGCTACTTTATTTTCTTTAGAGAAACCTTCACAACTGAAAAATAGATGATGACCTAACCACTATAAGTTTTTACACCAACTACTGGAGCTATAGTACATGATTTGGTGCCCCAAATGGGTTACAATAGGAATTTCTATGAGAAAAACAACCAAGTCAATGGTAAGACAAAGATGTTGTACACAAATCCCCATCTTGCACTTGATACATTAGATACTAGGCTACTACAAATGTATCAAATGTGATGAGAAATAGAAACTAAAGAAATTCCATGATAAAATTTGATATGAAATAATTATCATTGAATTTTTGTGGTAAACTACATGAAATACTATAGATTACTATTCCATCGAGGAGCTACACCACTCCTGGTCAACTCCTTGATCCTGAAATACATAATGAACAATAATGTGACTGGCAAAATTTGAGTCATAATCGACATAGAATAATTGTTTCTACATGACATACATACTTCTCAAACATCAGTCTACATTGATTTGGTTGCTCACACTCAAAAATTCAAATAGTAAGTAGACATTTCCTCAGGTTGCATCACAACTGCAAACATATTTTTCACAATATGTGCAAAAATTTGCATTGCAACCCAAATACTCTGATACAGTTGATTCATCTTCTATGATACACTTGGTTAAAGAGTTTATAGGCTTAGTTCCTTACTAGATAAATCCATGGTACCATTATGTTAAAGTGATTTGAATGGGAAAGTTAGTTTTTTCTGTGCTAAATTCCAGTTGAAAATTATAAACAAGTGCTTGAAGATTTATGAGTTTTTATGTAGATTGCGTGAGAAAATTAAGATAAGTAAAACACTGAGCATTAGCATATATCAGACAACATGAACATAAATAGTAACACAACAACACATGATGAATGAGTTCACCCCTCCTGGGCTACGCCTCCTTGGTCTATCTTTCAATGGGTTGACCCTCTTCAATTATGCTCGATAGTGTGAATACATACATTTACAGTGCTCTAATGGCTCTGAAACATGTTCCAATTGCTTCAAAAGAACCAAAAATGCTTGTCTAGCCTCATCCTTCTCCCAAATTACACAAAAAGCTCAACAAGTTATGAGTTCCCCTAGCTTGGTTGTTATTCGCTCTACAAACTCCCCAAAATAAGGCATCGGTCCTACAATTTCACCCCACATTGTACTAATAAAGAGCCAATTTAGCTGAAACCTGACGAAAACATGGGTGTATTAAAATGGCTTCCAAGGCTTAAGGTCCGAAAAATGTGGTCATGTGGGGGGCCATGTGCTGGGGGCCAGGGCCAACCATCCTCCCCCGCCGATGTTGGAAATAATACTGAGAGGGTTGGGGGTTGAATCAAAATTATCAAATAAATAACTTTTTCATTTCATACTCAGATTTATATACGCTACTTCAATGAAGGTAACTGGCGTGTACATGCATCCGGCTTTAAATAAACCATCACTTATCCAACAAACTTATGATTTAGCTAATTCATCATATGTTTATCTTTAATCAGTGCATCAGTACTTCATTAACCATATAAATAGTAACCATGTGTAGTAATAACAGATTAAACCATCAGACATAAGAAACACACATGAACACCAAGAATTAAAGGGGAAACCTAATGCGGGACAAAAACCACCTGTTGTTGCCTTCTTTCAATATAAGAAACGTGTTTACAATCTTGTACTAATGCAGACTCATACTAGTACGCAAGAACCCACCTGCAGAAGACTACAACCTTATCGTGTTCTCCAGCTTCTATTGGAAGGGAGCTACAACCCCCTAGCTCTTGTACTAGCTGATCCATTTACTAGTACATAGGCATCAGCCTACAAAAGGCTCCAACCATCACTTATTCTCCAGCTGCTACTCGAAGGGAGCTCCAACCCCCTGGCTCTTGTACTGGCTGATATGTTTACCAGTATGTATGCGCCTACCTATAGAAGGTTATGATGTTCTCTCTTCCTCCAGGGACCAGGTGTCATAAATTTTCAGACTGGATACTCCTGGAACACAACACCACAATCTGAAGGCCTCGTTTCATAAAATTTTCATACTCGACCCATCAGCAACATTGAAGCTCAAAATTAATCATCACTGTGATACAACCAATCACTGAAAACCCATCATCAATGAAGCAAATCACATTCAATCAATCTGAAGATTCAGAACACTTTCACTAGAGCACAATCACCAGAACACAGAGCAGAACCCATAACTTTGCATCAACAACCATAACCAACTGCAACTTCAAAAATAATATTTCATAATGTATACGCTACTTCGATGTGCCGATCTGGTGTGTATATGTGATTTTTCCAAAGAGAACCAATGTATATATTTTCAAATACTAACTCAAAACTTTAGAGCTATTCCAGACTTCAGTCATACCTAGATCATAAAATTTACATAGTAAAACATGCTTGAGCAATCAGATCAAGCCAAATCAACATCAGATCATGCAATAATAAGTCATTTTAGTTCTTATGATCCTTATCTAACATTGTGTTCAAGGTGCACAAAATATTTCAGTTCATCTCATAATCATAGCCCCTGCAACATAACTTATACTTCAGATAGAAGTATTCCTTAGAACCCTTTCACTTGCACTCTTTGGCCTAATGATCTTCTCCTCCTTATATAGTTTTTGGCCTTTCTCAATACGTCGGACCAAAACCAGCTATGGCCCATGATATTCTTGGGCAGGATCAAATATTCATTACTCCACTCAATATTGTGGGCTAATACCATGGTATTGACCCCTGGTATTGTCTCCTCTTGAATTTCCTTGTTTTTCCAACCTGTATGTGCTTTTACTCATGTGAGAGTGTGTGTATATGTATACTCTCTTTTGTTCTATGGACCTGCATATACACGCTTCTTGGGAAAAATGAACCAGTGTATACCTCTCTTCCCTCAATCTCTAGAGTCTAATATGTAATCCTTTGTTGTTAACATGTTTCACTGTGAACTGTCATATATGCGAGTTTCCATCAAGGACAACATCTGTATCATAATTCCAACAATACCTCCCTTTGGACTTGATGACAACAACAACATCAAGACACTCTCCCCCTTTGACATCAAGGGTAAAGCATAGACCAAGATATTCTCCCCCTTTGATATACATTATGTTGTCCATGCTCCCCCTGAGTACATGTTGAATTCTCTGATTAAGCTCCTACTTTGTTCATGTTGAGATGCAGTGAACCATCCATGCTCCCCTTGAGCACATGAAGAGTTTGCAAAAATATTTTTGAAAAGAAAATCATGACTTTATAACTCAAATATGTGAGTATGGCCTTCCTATCACCAATGAATCATACGTACATCAATCTCCCAACCATGTGGGGATACACCAAATTTGACACATCCACCCAACCAAGTACAGATACACCAAATTTGACTCATCCACCCAACCTAGTGGGGATATAACAAATGTTTATACATGAATGGAATAGCAATTATTACATCATCCTTTCCATGCATAGTGGGGTTAGAAATTAGGTCTTTACATGACCTTTACATCAAATGATATACATGACATTTATAAAAAGGACCAACAATCTAAACAAGACCATGATAGTCATCAACAACTATCATACACCATATATGATATGCACCATCAGCATTTGTCAGCAGCGTCAAGATCAACAACCTGTATATGTCCATCATCAAAAGAGTCACCTGAATCAAACAACTATGTGGATCAACCAATATAATTATCGTCATGTACAAAGGTCTTCTAATATAATTCCAACAATGCATTATTAGAAACATATTCTCCCCCTGAACCTATGGAATCTGTTCACTATCATATCTGATCATTGCATTTGTTAGCAAGAATCATTAAAGCATCATCATCAACTAGTTATTCATCAACTTATTAATAGCTTATACGGGTCGAAAACACTTCCACATATCATCAACAGACTATAACCATCATCAATCAGAACAGAATAGATAATTGATAATTAATTGAACCATATCAGACCCCTTTTCCTAAATTTGTCCCATTGTCTTTTCTTCGAAACACCATATACATGACTATGCAACTTCTAATTTGTGTATATATGCAACTTCTTTTCATGATAACTGTGCATGAGATTTAGAACACTAAAGTTTCACAGTTTCATCTCCCCCTGCGTCTATTTTGTTTGTATGTTGTGTTATGCCACATCTTTTTTACTGTACTTCCTTCTTCTTCCATATCTTTGAGTGCGATGATGTTTTCTTGTTTTGGTATGGTCGCCAAAATTTTCTCATGCATTCCTTTCCAAACTTGTTACATGCATAACATCTTACATGTTTCATATTCCTTCTATAGCAGTCATTGGCTTTGTGACCAAACATATTGCAAGAAAAACAATATCCCTTAAAGTACCTGGAAGCTAATGATCTTTCTGTGTGATGATTATTAGCTTGAACCATTCTACTTCTGCATCTGGCTACAACATGTCAAAAATTATGGCATACAAAACATTCAACATTATTCATTAGATGAAATAACCAACAATCACTTCCATAGTTAGGAGTAAATGATTTTCTTTGAAGACTATTTATTTGGTTGTTGATGGGGTTGACCTCTTATCTCCTTGTTGATCATTTCAAAATTTGCATTAGAGTTCCCTGCCTCATCTTGTGAGCTAGATTCACCTTCAACAATTTCATGAAAACCAAGACCAATTTTGATGGTAGGAGACCTTTAACTACTAAGAATATTATCCAAAATCTTAGTAATGTGTTTAAATCGTAAAAATTTACCCTTTTCTTCTAATTTACCTTTTAAGATATTTACCTCAACCTGATATTGCTCTTTATTTTCCTTATATTGCTTCTTCATGATTTCTTCAACCTTTCTTCCTTCTTCCACTTGTTTTCTTAATTTGAGAATCTCATTTTCTTGTTCATCACCTATTTGAGGTAGTCCTTCATTCTGCTTATTTTAATATTCAAGATCTGCTTTTAGAGAGAGGATCTTAGCTTTAAGACTTTCATAGTAACTAGATCTATCTTTAAGTCTCTTGATTATTTTACTCTTTTCATTTACTTCATTTCTTAATGATGTCACTCCATCCTGCAGCTTTTGACATTGATCTTCCTTTTCCTTGTATTGCTTCCTTACCTTGTTTCCTTCCTGTGAATGAGCTTTTAATCTTGTAAATTCTTCTTTGAAGGAACACTCCCCTTTGTTAAATAGATCTTTTTGATCTATAATTTTGTCTATGTGTCTTTCAAATTTTGCCTCTATATTTCTTTCACTATCACTTTCAATATCTTCAACATTGCATGAACAGAGAAAAGTATCACCAGAAGACGAAAAATGTGTACCTGATACTTCTTTTGCTTGTTCATCTTCAATCTGAGATGATTCTAAATCTGAAAACTTGCTTCTACATAATTCCCATTGTCTCTCCAGTGTAACAGTTCCCTTGAGATGTCTTCTTCTTCTTAGGTGCTTTCTTCTTTACATTCTTTCCCATTGTTTCTACAGATCTCCTTCAAGCGATCAAGCTTATGCCAAAGGACACCCTCTCATACGAATTGTTGGAAATAATATTGAGCGGGGGGAGGGGTTGAATCATTATTATCAAATCAATAACCTTTTCATTTCATACTCAGATTTATATACGCTACTTCAATGAAGGTAGCTCGCGTGTACACACAACTGTCTTTAAAGAAACCAACTTATATCTAGCAAACTTATGATGCAATTAATTCATCAGATGTTGATCTTTAATCAGTGCATCAGTACTTCATTAACCATATAAAAATTAACCCTGTGTATTAATAACAAAGTAAACCATCACATATAAGCAAAACACATGAACACCAAGAATTAAGGTGGAAACTGAATGCAAGACAAAAACCACTTACTGTTGTCTTGTTTTAATATAAGAAAAACTTGTTTATAATATTGTACTGGTACAGACTCATACAAGTACAAAGGAACTCACTTACAAAAGGCTACAACCTTCTATCATTCTCCATATTCTATTAGAAGGGAGCTATAACCCCCTATCTCTTGTACTAGCTGATCCATTTACTATTACGTAGGCTCCAACCTTTGCTCGTTCTCTAGCTGCTAGTAGAAGGGAGCTCCAACCCCCTAGCTCTTGTACTGGCCGATATGTTTACCTATACATAGGCGCCAACTTACAGAACGCTACGACCTTCTTTCTTCCTCCATAGACCATGTTTCATAAATTTTCAGACTGGATACTCCTAGAATAGAACACCATAATCTAAAGGCCTCATTTCATCAAATTTTCATACTAGACCCATCAACAACATTGAAGCTCAAAATTAATCATCATGGCAATACAACCAATCATTGGAAAGTTGTCATCACTAAAGAAAATCACATTCAGTCAATCTAAAGATTCAGATCACTATCCCCAGAACACAGAGTAGAACCTAGAGCTCCGCATCAACAACTAGAACTGACTGCAACTCCAAACATCATATTTCATAATGTAAACACTACTTTGATGTGCCAAAATAGCGTTTATACGCGCTTTTACCAAAGAAAACCAGTGTATAGATTTGGAAATACTAACTTAAAACTTCAAATCTATTCCAACCTTCAATCATACCGAATCATAACATCTACAAAGTAAAAACATGCTTAAGAAATTAGATCTAGCCCAATCAACATCAGATCATGCAATGATAAGTCATTTCAGTTCTTATGATCCTGATCTAACATTGTATCCAAGATGCACAAAAAATATCAGCTCATCTCATAATTATAGCCCCTGCAACATAACATATACTTCATATAGAAGCATTCCTGAGAAACCCCTTCACTTTTGCTCTCTAGCCTAATGATCTTCTCCTCCTTATATAGTTTTTGGCTTTTCTCAATACCTCAGACCAAAACCACTTAGGAATCATGGTATTCTTGGGTAGTATTGAATACTCATTACTTCACTCAATATTATGGGCTAATACCATGGTATTAACCCCTGATATTGTCTCCTCTTGAATTTCCTTCTTTTTTCAACTTGTACGTGCTTTTCCTCTTGTGAGAGTGCCTGGATACGTATACACTCTTTTCGTTCTGTTGACCTGCGTGTACATGCTACTTGGAAAAAATGAACCAGCGTATACCTCTCTTTCTTCAATCTCTAGAATCTGATCTATAATCCTTTGTTATTAACATGTTGCATTGGAACTGTCATCTATGCGATTTGCCATCAAGTACAAAATCTGTATCATAATGCCAACAGTCAGTTGGCCCACACTTACTTTTCCCGCGGTTTTGTTGATACGCCATATGGTCAGGTTTGGCCCCTCCCTAACTGGCCCTTGGTTGCGGTAGTGGTCACATGACAACGATTATTGGGGGTGAGGATGAAGCTAAGTCCTGGCCGCTTACCCCAACACCTCTGTCGATTACAATTTAAAAATGGTTTTTGTCATATGGTTAACAAGGACCATGGTTAGCCTTATTGGTTAGGGCATGGCACTATTTGTTGAGAGGTCATGATATCGATCCCTGTGGGGTCCTGTTCAGACTTGTCCCAAAATTTTGGTGGCCCTCGTGCTGCCACATGACAACCTCTGGTTGGGCCATGTGGCAACATGTGTTCAGCCAAAATGTCACCAATAAAATACTACCACGTCAACGCTAATTTAAGCAATAAAATATTGCCAAGCGGTGCAACCCAATTGGTCCACCAAGCCAATCAACCAAGTCAACCATGCTTAGTCATCAAGCCATGCCATCCTACCACATCAGCAGTATGGACTACTGACTAGGCTGTCACAATTTTGCCAAATTCACCTATTTTGGAAAAAGAACAGAATATGTTTTTAGGAGCATACGAAGTCTGTTTCGTGCAAAATGACTTGTGTCAAATTTATAATGACGAGAACTATGTGGTCGTTTAGGTTCCACGTTGATCCAACAACTTTGAATTTAGAGCAAATTTTTGAGCACCTAATCACTCCTCCCCACTAGAAGATTTTGGACCCCAAAAGATCACCTTCAGTTGTTCAGCAGATCAGGGTATATTTGCTTCACATTTCCAATCTCGATCCATTTGGACTTAGAAGGATTTTTTCCTTTGATACCCACACGAAGGTAGTCTACACTACCTTGTTTTGAAGTCCTTGTTCTTATGTCAAGAATGGTGTCTTGCTAAAGCTCATCAAGGTATTCTAGAGAAAATTCTTCAATAGATGGAATTTGAACCCTTTCTCCTTGATATCCAATCAGAGGACGCTCATACAACCTTAATTTCTCAACATTAACAATAGAGTAAATTTGCATGTACGAAGGCAAATCTAACCTAAAGGCATTGTCACCAATATTTTGGAAAATTGTGAAAGGACCATAACAAATTGGCTTCAGTTTTTTACCTTCCTCTTGAAGCATCTCTTTGTTAATGTGAAGTAAAACTTCATCATTGACTTGGAACTTGTGATCCACATGATTCTTGACATGCCTCACTTTGTACTTGCCTTGGCTCCTTTCAAGTTGATTTTGAACTATTTGAGGTACCATTTGGAATCATTCAATGAACTTCATGGCTTTGTCCATGTCACCATCAATAGAAACATCCTTCTTACCAAGATGGTACAAAAAATTATGACACAAATGGTAATCAAATTCCCTTACTTGATTCTCTTGACTCAAGCTTAAATGTATGTTTTGAAGGTATGCATATTGTTGGACATAGCTTTTGTGCAAAACAAAATTATGCTTGAGTAAAGTAGTTGCACTAGAAAAAGGCCTAGAAATCATATCATCAACCTTTGTTGTATATACCCTTCTTATACATGTTGACCAAGTGGAATTTTTATAAGCATCCCATCCGTCGAAAGTGCCTTGATTGCTGCAACATTGTCACTGCACCATTGAAAATTTCTGAATGACATGAAATTGGCTTACCATATCGCATGAGCATTGTGCCCATGGCATAGTCGCTTGCAAGTACATGATCTACACTGACTATTTCTCTCAAGACATCAAATTCCTTTTGTTTCTTTCCTTCCCACTGGAATACCTTTTCCACACTAGTCAATGCATCCAAATGAGTTGGGATAGAAGAAAAGTTAACAATAAACTATCTCCAATATTGGGCTCCTCCCAAAAATATTCTTACTCTAGTGACTGTCTTGGGTGCTATCCAATTCATCATGACATCGAACTTGGAGGGGTCTATCTTCAACTCACCTCCTACAACAATATGCCTCAAGCACACCAAAGAAGTTTTACCGAATTCACACTTTGACATCTTCAAAAACAATTTTTCTTTCTTGAACACATCAAGTACTTTTCTCACATGCACGACAAGTTCATCAACATACTTAATGAAAACTAATATTTCATCTAGATAGACTATCTCATCTAGAAATGGCTCCAATACATCATTCATCATATGCACGAAAGTAGTAGGAACACGGGAAAGACCAAAAAGCATAACTAGCCACTCAAACAAACCTTTCTTTGTTTTGAATGTCATCTTCCATGTGTCTCATTTAGCAATTCTACTTTGATGACAGCCACTCCTTAAGTTCCACTTAGTGGCATGCTTTCCATTCTTCTTGGGCACCAAAACAATAGGTGACCCGTATGGTGAAGGAGATGGTAAGATGATCCCCTTGTTCAACAACATTTGGGTTTGCTTTCATATTTCTACATTTTCCATTATTGACATCATGTACATCCCATTGTTAGAAATATGAAAATATTGGTGCAATGGTACTTCATGTTGGATTCCCCTCTTGGGAAGAAATCCCATTGGTTCCTGAAACATCTCATCATATTGGTTAACTACATCAAAACAATGAGATTTCAATTTTCTATCACAATGATCCAGGTGGATGTTGGTGGCCACCCGCCTATCCCATGTGGACCTCCACAACTATCTCTTTTAGTTTCTTAGTTTCCATAATTGTAGCACAATTTACTATTTTTAGTAGTTTTTCCGGTCCTGGACTTCTGGAGCCATTTTGAGGCCCTAAATGACATTTTTTCGGAAATATGGGAGTGACATGGCTCCATGGGTCAATGTTTCTGTTCTCAAACTTCTAGTTCTTGGATAGATTTTTCTAACGAGATAATGTGCACGTCAAACGAAGATTGTATGCCAAAGTTACGACCCTGGGAAGTTGATTTACCAATTTACCCAAATGGGGCCCAGAATTTGGTGTTTAATCTTCTAGGGTTAGGTTTTTGGATGTTTATGATTTTCCATTGTTTCTAAATGATAAATAGGCCTTCGTGCCTTATTTTAGCATAGTTTAGAGGCATGTAGCTTCCACATCTCTTCTCAGAGATAAGCTACCATTGCCCTAGCTGGTTTATTTCCATTTCTGTTTGTAAGCATATTTTAGTATTTTACGTTAATGAAATGAAGTATTATTTCCACTATGTCTCTCTGTTTATGGTTATCTCTATATTTTTTTGCATTTCTGTTTAAATTTGGATCACTGGTATCAAAGCGATCTGATTTTTCTTTGTTTTTCTTTGCATGTCCCCAACGAGGTCGGGATATAAGGAGTTAGGGCTTGAACTGGTCAAACCTTTCCAAGACTAGCCTCGCAAATCCTGACGGTCTCCCATGGTGTATGAAAAGAAATATGAGAGGGTAAGAGATCCTATCAAAATCTTGCTTGAAGAAGCCCTCGAGCGACAAAGGAACACGATGATGGACAACTTTCTGTAGATCCTTCAACAGCTACCTAGAGGTAACACATCGACTTCCAATAGCTACTCTGGAAATGCCACACCGTTTAAGGTACAAGTTAATTTTGAAATCCTCATATTAGAGGGTTAGATAGACACAGATGTCGTAGATAAATGGTTAAATCTGCTAGAGGGTTATTTTTCTGTTCAGGAATTTTCGAGTCGGGAAAACATTGTTTTCGCTCTTCTCAAATTAGCCACCCACATCAAGGATTGGTGGGAAACCTACTACCAGTAGAAGGATGAAAGTACGAACTCATTTTTTTCAGCCACACCCACTTGGAATTCCTTCTGGGATGCCGTCAACGAGTAGTACTACCTTGTCAAAAGCTATGAGGATAAATACATAAAGTGGACCATGCTATTGCAGGGATGGGACCAAGATGTGCCAATGTTCACAAACATTTTTCATACCCTTCACACACAGTTGGGTATCAAAGATTCTGAGATGCGTCTAGTACTCAAATATCATAGTTATCTACATAGATACATCTCGGAAGAGATGGAGTTCCTGAACATCTCCTCGCTTGGAACAACGTACCGATACATTGTCAAAATCAAGCAAAAGTTCAAACAAAAGAAGAAAAACTTTAGATCTGCAAATTTGAAGACCACAGGACAAAGCCAAGGTGGGGTGACCCAAGAAAACCCATTTAAGCCACAAGAAAAGAACAACACCATGAAGTCGAAGAAGGACACAGGAAAGTGGTGTGAGTTCCACAAGAGCCCCACTCACAACGCAACTCAGTTTCAGACCCAGCAATTACTGGTGGCCGAGTTGAAGGCTTCAGAATCAGATGCATGTTCTGACCCTGAGTTAGAACCTGACAAGGGGAATGGAAAAGGGAAGCATATCATTGATGCAAAGCCCAACATCACTATTTCCACCACCAAGATCCAGAAAAATGAGACCGAAGACCCAGAGGAGGGGGAGTGTCTTTTCCACTGACAAATGTGCGCGAAGCGTTCATGCTAGAATTCATTGTTGATAGTCGGAGCCAAAAGAACCTCATTCCAACAGAGTTTGTGAAGCGGTTAGGCCTACTGACTACACCACACCCACAATTGTATAGTATTGAGTGGCTTCACCAAAGACAAGATCTCTGAGTTCGCCAGCAATGCCACCTTCCCTGCAGGATCAAACCCTTTACAGATGAGGTATTGTGTGATGTTACACCTCTGGATGTTTGTGATGTATCATTAGGCCAGCCATACTTGTGGAGGTGACATGCTGTGTATGAGTCAAGGCCTTGTGCTGTCATTATTTGTTTTTGCAATTCATTATATAGGATATTGGACGTAGCCCCACCTACCACCACCTCTTTGATCACTACTAAGAAAAGTAGAAAGCTCATCTCGCAGACTAGGAAATTCATTTTCTATCTGGTTTACTCCTAAATTAAGGGGAAGATCATCGCCACATCCATGAACCCCATGAAGGGTTCCTCCACGCAACAGCAGCAGTAGAGGGATATGGTCATGAAAGAACACAAGAGAAACTTCTCCTCACTTAGAGGGGTACCACGCAAGCTTCAGGTGCGCAACAAAGTCTAGTTTCATCTGCAGAAAGAACGCCTTATAACAGCCCATCAAAAGCTTTGACCACGCCGACATGGTCCTTACACCATTACCAAAGTTGTAGGAAATAATGCTTTGGAGCGAAACATACCCCCATTCCTTCGCTTGCACCAAGTGTTCAAAGTGGACTGTCGTCGACCATGCTTCCCACCATTACTAGACACATCAGAGATTGCAGAACAGCTCACCAGGGACCAAGTTCAGCAGATGGAGGAACTCATCACAATTGGGACCATTGCTTTCTAAGGGGGAGGGAATGATCCAGGCGGATGTTGGTGGCCACCCACCTATCCCACGCGGACCCACACAACTGTCTCTTTTAGCTTTTTAGTTTCTGTAATTGTAGCAAAATTTACTATGTTTAGCAGCTTTTTGGGTCATGAACTTCCCGAGCCATTGTGTGGCCATAAATGACATTTTTTGGGCAATCTGGGAGAAAAATGGGTCAATGGTGCTATAGACATATTTGGGAACTGCAACCCCAATCATATATGTCCATAAAACAAGGGCTTCTGAGTCCCTAAAAGTGTTGTTTCATACCCTAAAAGAACAAAGTCAACGGATTACATCATCTCCCAGAAGTTCTCCACAGAAAACTGCTCAGAACTAGTCAAAACTGGACCATACAGACTACTCAGTGCAAAGGGTGCGATGCATCTCACCTGCCACATGCAAAAAGTGTGATGCATACTGAAAAGCCCTTCTGTAGGGTGTGATGGGCGAGAGTAGACAAATGGCAGAGACATTTTGTAAGGTGGATGATCATGGAATCTTCTAGAAACTTCTCATGTGACACTCGCCTCTCTGAATTCGCCCAGGGATGAGTAAGAGATCATGAAATCTCCAAGTGGAGCCAAGAACTATCAGTTGAATGATACTAATAAAAAACTTAGAGTTGACTCACACCTTTGTAAATATCTATATATGGATCCTGCATCCCAGAGATCTAGGGGTTGAAGGCTGGAATCTTGTATCTTGTAAGGAAGTGATGTTGGTTTCCTCGTGGAACATCATAGTGTTGGGTGATCTAAGCTTTTCACGAGGTGAAGAAGGGATTTCATGCTAGGAGGATGATGCTGGGTCAAATCAATGGGTTGTAATCCTCTCTTCTAATGTTTATATCAATAAAGCTATTCAAGTTTTCCTCCACATTCTTGTATGTCTGATAATATATGCATTTGTGTGGTCAATATATATCTGGTCCTATATTGTTTATTATTACAGATCTCTGCACTTTGAAGGTGTTATGCTGCTTTGACTTTACAGATACCCTTTGAAGCGGAGTAATCAAGGAAGGAGTGGCAAAGATCCGTCAAAGGGGAGAAGGAACAAGCAAAGAATCATACAAAATATTGAGGTTGGTATTCTTTGCTCCTCTCCTATCTACATCTCATAAAGGAAAATGAAAGTAACTTTAATCTATTTGTTTCTAAGATAGCTACCCATCTTAGTGGGACTAGTAGCTCTGCATAGACACTAGATTTTCCGATAACAAAATGGCGACTCCGTTGGGGAGCGAATAGCTTGTTTGCTTGTCTATATTTGTTTGCTTTATAAATGATAGACGGAGCCTAAAGTCAAGCCAGCTAGCCTTCAAACTACATTTGTTATGCAAGTGAAAAGTAGATCAATGTTGCTTCAGTCTATCTCTGAGTTTTGTTTATAAACTGAATAATTGATTTGCAAACATCCTAATTGCCCTGGTGGTGGCTCAAGTAGCCTCATTAGATCAGCCCTTGTGATTTGAATTTACTGACTATCATTAGCTCAGCTTAAATCCGTAAACTAAGCTGCAAACTATGACCAAGAACCAAGTTGAAGCCTCATCCCTGGACCATCGCACCTTCTCCTCTTGGGATTCTAGATGCATCACGCATCCCACGTGTAGTAGGTAAGATGCATCGCTCTTTCCCTGTGTTACATGTTCGATGATCAGATAAGACTTCTTCTGCTTCCAGATTTTGGTATTTTGTTCACTCTCTTCAGCTTTATTCAGGAGTTTTGCTGTCTATGATCAGTATACCACTGTGGAAACTCCCTTCCTTTGCATGATTTAGCCTCCATTGTACAAAGAACTCTAAAATTTTTTATGTATTGTTCGCCATTTACGGTCCTCCTTTACAAAGAAGTTGTGTAATCAAACTGTCGTCTTTTGATTTGGAAGTGTCGCAAGTATTGTTTTCAATCAAAGAAAAGAATCCTATTGTTATAAGAAGAGCTTCGGTGTAAATCACATGAAAAAGACCTTTGTCGACGCGTTTCGAACCAACTAGTGCGGTTCATCGTCAGGACAAGTTGAAGAAACAGATCTGGCCTAGCATGTTAAATAGACTGAGCAGAGACTCCAACGGCTACATAACGGCTATTTTTGACTCTAGGACCCAGTCCAAAATTATATTAATAAATTTAATCTTATTATTATTTTTATAATATTAAGATTAATAATATATTATTCTATTTCTAGAAATAAGAGAAGTTAGGTACAATTAATAATTGAGCGAATAGTATCCAAAGTAATTTATTTATTTAATTATTTAATTAGGTTTAATAAAATAATACTAATGGTTATTTACAAAATATTATTAATTAATTATTGTTTGAATGATTTCTTTTGAAGGACTAATTTAAGTTACATAAATAAATATATATTC
>APFE031596960.1:172440-186917 GCA_000404065.3 Pinus taeda | reverse complement strand
TTGATCACTGCTAAGAAAGGCAACAAGCTCATATCACAGACTAGGAAATTTATTTTCTGTCTGGTTCACTCCCAAAGTAAGGGGAAGATCGTTGCTACATCCATGACCCCCGCAAAGGGTTCCTCCACGCAGCAATAGCAACAAAGGGATATGGTCATGACAGAACACAGGAACAACTTCTCCTCACCCACAGGGGTACCACACAAGTTTCACATGGGCAACAAAGTCTGGTTTCATCGACAGAAAGAACGCCTTACCAGAACCCATCAGAAGCTCAGACCACTCCGACAAGGTCCTTACAGTAGTACCAAGGCTATGGGAAACAATGCTTTGAAGCACAACATTCCTCCATTCCTTCACCTGCACCAAGTGTTCAATGTGGCCCGTCATCGACCATGCTTCCCACCATTACTGGACACATCAGACAGTGCAGAACAAGTTCAACAGATGGAGGAACTCAACGCAATGGGGACCATTGCTTCCTAAGGGGGAAGGAATAATCCAGGTGGATGTTGGTGGCCACGCACCTATCCCATTTGGACCCCTGCAACTGTCTCTTTCAGTTTTTCAGTTTTCGTAATTGTAGCACAATTTACTATTTTTAGCAGTTTTTCAGGTCCTGAACTTCCGGAGCGGTTTTGAGGCCCTAAACGACGTTTTTTGGGAAATCTGGGGGTAAGATGTGTCCATGGACTAATTTTTCCCTTCCCAAAGTGGTAGTTCTCAGATATATCTTTCTAACGAGCTATCATACGCATCAAACGGAGATCGTATGCCAAAGTTACGACCCTGGGAAATTGATGTACCAATTTACCCAAAACGGGGCCCACAATTTGGCGTTTCATCTTCTAGGGTTAGGTTTTGGAATGTGAAGGGTTTTCCATTGTTTCTCAACAATAAACAGGCCTTAGAGCCTCATTGTAACATAGTTCGTAACAGTTCAGAAGCATGTAGCGACCACATCTCTTCTCAGAGATAAGCTACCATCGCCTTAGCTGGTTTATTTCCATTTCTGGTTGTAAGC
Organism: Pinus taeda; assembly: GCA_000404065.3. Taxonomy (NCBI): domain Eukaryota; kingdom Viridiplantae; phylum Streptophyta; class Pinopsida; order Pinales; family Pinaceae; genus Pinus; species Pinus taeda. The sequence goes on along the minus strand of APFE031596960.1, from coordinate 185,893 downwards.
ATATTTCAATATTTTCCATTAATGAAATGAAGCATTATTTCCGGTGCATCTTTGTGTATATGGTTATCTCTATATTTTAGTGCGTTCTTGTTTAAGTTCGGATCATCACAAGAAGTCGACCATAGAGTTCACCAACCTAGCTTGTGTCTCATCCGCTACAATACCTTCATGCTTTTTTCTTTCATGACCATCACCTGAACCCCATATCATCTGGTCATTTTCACCTCCACAAAATCATTTTCTCCGTTCCGTGTCGTAGATGTGGGATTCATTAAGGCCCTCCTATGACGAGTCACTTCTTGTCGATGATAGCTCATTATCCAACAAGTCAACCTAGGAACAACCCTTTCAGTACTTTGAAGCTTGCATACCTCAATGGCAAGTTTCTCACTTTTGGCGACATGTTTACATCAATGGCCTTCGACCGAAAGATTTTACGTGGTGTTCAACGCCAAGTCCCATTTTCATACAACGCAAATTGTAGTGTAGTACCTTGAGGGTAATCATCATTATCGGTGATTCATCTCACGCCTGTTAACAACTTATATCATTGGCTAGTAATCAGACGATGTCTTTCCATGTTCGACTCCAAAACATTTTTCACATGGATTGACTTGTACTTCGAGCGAAGATTGGACGAATTTGAAGACCCTAAATCTAGTTTCATCCATCAAGGCTATGATATATTCAGGAAAATAAAGACATCAAATGTACAACATTGCTGCACACATGATCATCCGAATCAAAGGATGTTGGCTCTATCAGAATCATCAGTCTGCTACACAGATGGTTGTTTGTCCTATGTACATGAAAATGAATTTATAAAGTTGAGCATGGGAATGCCCGCCTCAGCTAGATCATGAAAATATTATGAAGATAATGTATTATGTTGTATCTTATTACAGGTTACCTCCCGGTTTGAAAAACCTTAGATCCTCAAGATAAAGCATTTCACCCGATATCAAAAGATTTTCGACCTCATGCTTCAGTGGGAAACTGTCATAGACATATTTTGGCACTGCAACCCCAATCATATATGTCCATAAACCAAGGGCTTCTGAGTCCCTAAAAGTGTTGTTTCATACCCTAAAGGAACAAACTCAACTGATTACATCATCTCCCAGAAGTTCTCCACAGAAAACTGCTCAGAACTAGTCACAACTGGACCATAAAGACTGCTCAGTGCAAAGGGTGTGATGCATCTCACCTGCCACATTCAAAAAATTCGATGCACACTGAAAAGACCTTTTGTAGGGTGCGATGGGCGAGATTAGACAAATGGTAGACATAGTTTGCAAGGTGGATGATCATGCAATCTTCCAGAAACTTCTCCCGTGACACTTGCCTCTCTGAATTCGCCCAGGGATGAGTAAGAGATCATGAAATCTCCAAGTGGAGCCAAGAACTATTAGTGGAATGAAACTAATCAAAAACCTAGAGCTCACTCACACCTTTGCAAATATCTATATATGGATCCCTCATCCCAGAGATCCAGGGGTTGAAGGCTGGAATCTTCTATCTTGTAAGGAAGTGTTGTTGGTTTCCTGGTGGAACATCATAGTGTTGGGTGATCTAACCTTTTCATGAGGTGAAGAAGGGCTTACATGCTGGGAGGATGATGCTGGGTCAGATCAATGGGTTGTAATCCTCGCTTCTAATCTTTATATCAATAAAGCTATTCAAGTTTTCCTCCACATTCTTGTATGTCTGATAATATATGCATTTGTGTGGTCAATATATATCTGGTCCTATATTGTTTATGATTATAGATCTCTTCACTTTGAAGGTATTATGTTGCTTTGACTTTACAGGCACCCTTTGAAGCAGAGTAATCAAGGAAGGAGCGGCAAAGATCTGTCAGAGGGGAGAAGGAACAAGCAAAGAATCAAGCAAAAGATTGAGGTTGCTATTCTTTTCTCCTCTCCTATCTACTTCTCGTAAAGGAAAACGAAAGTAACTTTAATCTATTTGTTTCTAAGATAGCTACCCGTCTTAGTGGGACTAGCAGCTCTGCATAGACACTAGATTTCCCGATAACAAATGGACTGATATTTCTCTTCCCAAGGTTGTAGTTCTCGAATAGATCTTTCTAACGAGATACTGTGTGCACCAAACATGGATCGTTTGCCAAAGTTACGACCCTAGGAAGTTGATGTACCAATTTACCCAAACAGGGCCTACAATTTGGCATTTCATCTTCTAGGGTTAGGTTTTTGGATTTTTATGGTTTTCCATTGTTTCTCAATGATAAATAGGCCTTTGAGCCTCATTATAACACAGTTTAGAGGCATGTAGCCACCACATCTCTTCTCAGAGATAAGCTACCATCACCCTAGCTGGTTTATTTCCCTTTCTCTTTGTAAGCATATTTTGGTATTTTACATTAATTAAATGAAGTATTATTTCCACTGCATCTCTTTGTTTATGGTTATCTCTGTAATTTGTTGCATTCCTATTTAAATCCAGATCACACAACCTTCAAACGCTTTGTAATCAACAAAATTCTTTGGTTTGATCATAAGAAGCACTAAATTTTTGCTCGAATTCACTAATATTTTCATTTACCTTACATTAACTAATGAAAGATTTAGTTTCTTGCGATGAGCTCTTGCAATATACTCCATACAATCTTTGAACAAGTGGTACTTGTGTTCATGGCGATAGAAGATTTATTTTCTATCATAGAGGTAAGAACTACCAAAACCAATTCCTAAAATATCAAGCAGTACAACATGTAATTCAATGTCGTCAATGAAGTTTGTTGTGATTGAAAATTGAAGAATACATTTCCTTGTAACCTGTAAGTTTGTGTCCTTGCATATCCAACCCAATGGATATGGCTTGGGATGTGGAATGGTTTCAATATTAAGTTTCTTGACTAAGTCTTTAGATGTCAAGTTGGCTTGAGACCTAATATCAAATAGTGAGTCAATTTTTATATGTTTTATATAAACCCTTACATGAAATAATTCAATTCTTGTTTCTTCATTTGGAGTGCTAGTGTGATAATTTGAAGTACTATTGCTAGCAATGGATTCTTTTCCTTTTATAACCATGGTTGTAGTTTTTGTTTCATCACCCGATTCGGATCCCAAATCCCCTTGAATGATTGCAGCTGTCTTTTCTTGCTTTTGTTATTGAATTTCTTGGGCCTCATCTCTAGATGAAGCTTCCAATAGTGGTCTTCATCGTGACCCTCTTTGGAACAATGTTTACATATTGTTCTCTCTCATACCTTTTTAATGCATGCATTTTTCCTTCCTTTCCCTTTGAAACGATTTTCTTTTTCTTTACCCTTAAATGGATTTTTTCTACCATCTTCTGGAATATTTATCCCTCTTGCCTTTAGATGAGTGGATTGCACACAAACCTCATCTAGACTATTTGGATTAAGCATAAGGATCATATGCCTAAGGTAATTGTGCAAACCCCTATATACTTCAACAATATGTCTTGTGATTGCAAATTTACACCTAGCATTAGAGACCTTCTTCTAAATTCTTGGGTGTAATCTTGCACATTTTAACCTTTAAGTTGTCTAATTTTTTTCTAGTTCACGATGGCTATCTGCGTATATGTAGGAGGGTAAAAATATCTTTTAATTGCAGTAATGAAATTACACCAAGAAATTAATATCTTACCATGTTTATTTATATCTTCTTATGTCTTGGCTTCCCACCATATTAGTTCTACGCTCTCCAGTCTCAAGGAAGCTAGATGAATCTTAGAGTCATCATCTCGAAGGTTTTGAATTATGCAATAAACCTCCAACTGACAAACCCAATTGTCAATCTTCTCTGCATTCACTTCACCATTATCCATAGGCAACTCAAATTTATATCGAGTTGTAATAGAGGTGCTTTACCAATTCCTTTTGAGGTATGTTGATGAGTATGAGTAAAGGTTGTATTAGTGGAAGAGGATGAAGATGTCTGTGGACATGAAGATGAAGATGATGGTGGAGATGGTGGAGGTTTACCTCCATTTCCATTACCTCCTCCTCCTGAAGAACCGTCTCCTTTTGGAGGGTTGGAGCTTTCACCCTGTAGTCCTGTATTCCTCACTTCATAGAGGACTTTCACCATTTATGTTATGTCAAAGAATGCCTTCCTAAAAACTTTCTCATCCTTGGACATATTTGTAGGCTCTCTTTCATGTGACATGCATTTTCAAGCTTCAATTGTAAGTTGAGGTAGAACTGATGGTGGAGATTGTGGAAATTTTTCTCTCCTTCTCCTTGTCCCAACTTCAGGACCTTCAACCACAAGCTTTCCTTCTCCTCTCTTGAGCTTCAACCTTGTAAGCATCACAATCACTTGAGAATAGTTAAATCCTCCTTTAACAAAGAAAACCAAGAATTATGATATGAAACTTGATATGAATGGGAAAGTTAGTGTTTGTTCTACTAAATTCCAATTCAGAATTATAAACAAGTTTTTAAGGATTTATGAGTTAAATTGCAAGTTAATCATGAGTTTTTATGTGTTTTTATGTAAGTTTCATGAGAAAATTAACATAAGTAAAACACTGAAGAGCAACATATATCATAAATAAACATCACCATAAATAGTAACAAAACAACACATGACGAAGGAGTTCACCTGTCCTAGGCTACGTCTCCTTAAACCAGCTTCCAATGGCTTGGACCTATTCAATTATGCTCAAAAGTGTGAATACATACATTTAAAGTGCTCCAATGGCTCTGAAACATGTTCCAATGGCTTCATAAGACCCAAAAATGCTTGTCTAGCCTCTTTGTGCTCCAAAATTAGACAAAAACTCAAAAAGTTATAAGTTCCCATGACTTGGTTACTATTCGCTCTACAAACTCCCGAACATTTGGCACCGGTGCTATAATTTCACCCCAAAATGTGCTAACATAGCACCAATTTAGCCGAAATTTAGCAAAAAATGTGGCCGCATTAAAATGGTCACCAAGGCTTAAAGTTTGAAAAATGTGGTCATGTGGGGGGGCCATGTGCCTGGGACTAGGACTAAACATTTGTCCCTGCTAAACGGGCCCCCACTTCCTCTAACCATGGTTTTGATAACACGCCATTTGGTTGGGACTAGCCCCTCTCCATCTGGCCCTCAGTCGTGGTAGTGGTCACATGAAAATGTTTAATCTCCATCGATTATAATTTAAAAGTGGTTTTTGTCATATGGTTAATTAGGAACATGGTTAGCCTGATTTCATAGGCCGTTTTTCTATTTGTTGAGAGATCATGGTATCGATCCCTTGAAAGTCTAGTTTGGATTTGACCCAAAATTTTGGTGGACTCGTGCTACCACATGGCAGCCTCCAGTTGGGCCACGTGGCAACATGTGGTTGACCAACATGCCACCAATAAAACACTGCCATGTCAGTGCCAATTTAACGAATAAAATATTTCTAAGTGGTGAAAATTGATTGGTTTGCCAAACTAGTTAACCAAGTCAACCATGCCCAATCAGCAGGCCACATCAATAGTATGGATTGTTGACTAGGCTGTCACAATTTTTCCAAATTTTTCTGTTTTGGAAAAGAAATAGAACATCTTTTTGGGAGTATGCAAAGTCTATTTTGTGCAACACGAGTTGCACAAAATTCAGAACAATGAGCACTACATCATTGTTCAGGTTCCACATCGGTTTGACAACTTTCAATTTTGAAAAAATGTTTGAGCTCCTAATCACTAAGTTATCCAATAATTCAAATGGAAGTTACGATTTACTGATGAGGTTGTTGAGAATCCATATAATTGCATGTCTGATAAAAAGGGTACATACTACAAAGCAGGCATGAAACAAATATGTTTCAATTTCCACCCTTGTTGGATGTTCTAGATCCTGAGACTTTACTTCTAGACCATAGTTACCAGGTTCCTCATACCACTACCAAATAATTTTCAATGGAATGTTCGGGATCTGGTAGTTATAAATTAAACTTTTATTCAATGGAGAATTATCAGAGTTGTAATTTTTTTTATCAGGGTCTTTCATAACAACAAGAGACATGGTATTTAGAACCTTCTCAAACATGGCTATGGGGCTACCAATCGCCTGTGCAATATTTTCTGAAATCATTTCATACTCATATGAATAATCAATAGAAATTAAGAGGGAATGGGCCTTCTTTCTTGATTCATCAAGAAAGTGTGAGTCATTCCCAATGCTCATGCAAGTAGCTTCAGAATCTAATCTATTTTTTCAAACTGCATGCTCTATATGGTCACTATTAATTGTATTAGTATTGTTCAATGCATTAAGTGGATATTTGAATATCTCGTATTTCGTATGTCATTGACTATCCCTAAATTCCATTCTAATCATATTTATCTTGGGACTAAAATATATCATTTGAGTTTCACTTGAATAATCCTCACACAATCCAGATGAATTATGAAAAATATCTAATACAATGTTGAAAAATAGATTCTCACCTGACCGCTAAAACTTTGCAAACCAACTGTTGGAGCTATAGTACACCAATTGGTGCCTCCAAAATGGTTACAACTGGAATTTCTATGAGAAAAAGAACCAAGTGAATATAATACAAAGATTTTTCACATAATTACCCCTCTGGCACTCGATACATTATATACTAGGCTACTACAAACCTATCAAAATAATGAAAAATAAAAACTAAAGCAATTTCATGATAAAGATAGATATCAGAATAATTATCTTTCAATTTTTGTTGTGAACTGCATGCAATCCTATCTATTACTATTCCATAAAGGAGCTACGCCACTCCTGGTCAACTCCTTGATTTTGAAATACATATCAAGAATAATGTGATTGGCAGAATTCAAGTCAGAATCGACATGGAATAAGTTTTTCTACATGATATACATACTTGTCAAACATAAGTCTACATTGTCATGGTTGCTCACACTAAAAAAATTCAAACAGTAAGTAGACACTTCCAGAGGTTGCATCACAACTGCAAACATATTTTTCATAATGCGTGGACAAATCTGAATTTGCGCCCAAATACTCTGATACAGTTGAATCATCTACTATGGTAGGCTTTTGCCAAAGAGTTGATAGGCTTAGTTCCTTGTTGGATAACTCCATGGTACCATTATGTTTGAGTTATACAATAATTCACATAGTAGTTACGATTTACTGATGGGGCTTTTGAGAAGCCATATAATTACATCCCTGATAAAAAAGGTACAAAGTAGGCATGAAACAAATCTCTATCAATTCCCATCCTTGTTGAATGTTCCAGATCCCACGCCTTTACTTCTAGACCATATTTACTAGGTTCCTCATACGACTGCCAAATAATTTTCAATGGAATGTTAGGGGCTACCAATCGCCTATGAAATATGTTTTGAAATCATTTCATACTCATATGAAGGGCCAACAGACTTTAAAATGGAATGATCCTTCTTGTGTTATTCATCAAGCAAGCATGAGCCATTCCCAAAGTGCAAGCAAGCAACATCGGAATCTAATCTAGTTTATGAAACTACATGCTCTATATGGTCACTATTACTTGTATCAATTTCCTTCAATGCATTAAGTGGACATATAAATATATCAGATTGTGTATGTGATTAACTGTTCCTAAATTCCATTCCAGATGCATTTGTCTTGGCACTAAAATATATAATTTGAGTGTCAATTGAAGAAGCCTCACATAATCAAGATGAATTGTGAAAAATATCTAATACAATGTTGAAAAATAGACGTTAACCTAACCACTATAACTTTCCAGACCAACTGTTGGAGCTACATTACACGAATTGGTGCCTCCAAAAAGATTACAAAAGGAATTTCTATGAGAAAAAGACCAAGTGAATGGTAAGACAAAGATGTTGCACACAACTGCCCCTCTCGTACTTGGTACATTAGATACTAAGCTACTGCAAACCTATCAAAAATGATGAAAAATAGAAACTAAAGAAATTGGATGATAAAGTCAGATATGAAAATAATTATCCCTGAATTTTTGCTATAAACTGCATGCAATCCTATAGATTACTATTCCATAGAGGAGCTACACCATTCCTAGTTAACTCCTTGATCCTGAAATACATAATCAACAATAATGTGACTAGTAGAATTGGAGTCTGAAGCGACATAGAATAAGTGTCTCTACATCATATACATACTTGTCAAACATTAGTCTGCATTGATGTGGTTGCTCACACTCAAAAAATTCAAACAACAAGTAGACATTTCCCAAGTTTACATCACAACTGCAAACATTTTTTTCACAATGTGTGCACAAATCTGAATTTGTGCCCAAATACTCTGATACAGTTGAATCATCTGCTTTGTTAGGCTTTTTTCAAATAGTTGATAGGCTTAGTGCCTTGATGGATAACTCTATGGTACCGTTATGTCTAAGTTATCTATTAATTCACATGTAAGTTACGATTTACTAATGAGATTGTTGAGAAGCCATATAACTGCATCCTTGATAGGGTAAAAAGTAGGCATGAAACAAATATCTGTCAATACCTAGCCCTTTTGAATGTTCCATATCCCGAGCCTTTAGTTCTAGACCATAGTTACCAGGTTCCTCTCCAAATAACTTTCAATTGAATGTTAGGGATCTCAGAGTTGTAGATTAATGTTTTATTTAATGAAGTACTACCAAAGTTGTAAGTTTGTTTATCAGGGACTTGCACAACAACAAGAGACATGGCATATAGAACCTTCTTAAACTTGGCTATGAATCTACCAATCACCTATGCAATATGTTTTGAAATCATTTCATACTCATATAAAGAATCAATAAACATCAAAATGGAATGCACCTTCTTGTTTGATTCATCAAGCAAGCATGAGTCATTCCCAATGCTCATGCAAGAAACATTATAATCTAATCTAGCTTCTGAAATTGCATGCTCTATATAGTCACCATTACTTGTATCAGTTTCCTTCAGTGCATTAACTGGACATATGAATATCCCATATTGTGTATGTGATTGACTATCGCTAAATCCCATTCTCGGCACATTTGTCTTGGCACTAAAATATATAATTTGAGTATCAGTTGAACAAGCCTCACACAATCTAAATGAATCATCTTCCTTGTTTTTAACTTCATTAATCATTCTACAAATTACTCTACTGCTATGGGAGTCAACTACAACTTTATCAGTTACAGAGGCCTTCCCACTTTTGACTGAAATGGTACCTAGTTCTATGTAACCTGTTGAGAGCTGTGACATATCTCATTTTTTATTTCACAATAGGCCTCACTTTCCAAGGGGGGAGGTGGAAAAGGCTCTCATCAACAATCATCCAAATTTCTGGAGCTTACCTAGAAGTTTTAGTTTGATTTGTTTATAGCTTTGTCTGCAACATTTCTTGGCCTACTCATTTAGATATTCCTATAATTATTTGTGTTTGTCCCAATGAATTGTGAATGTTCACTCATATCATAGAAGAACAATAATCTCTTTCTTTTTTTAGAGCAGCCTTCACATTTTCTAGGTTCCCAATCGAAGCAGCACCTATTTGGTCAAGTTTTGGTAAAAGAAATGAAATAAATATGATAATGCACAAATCATATGAGATAAAATTATCCACAATCATATTAAATAAAATAAACTATACTTCAAATATAAAATAGATGGAATAACATTATAATTACAAATCCCTACCACTTAATTTATCATAACAAACAACGTAATAATAGAAAAAATTTTAAGGCAACACAATCATCATATGCATGACAAAGTCTTGGAATCCGGAAGCAAAGGGAAGCTAAAAACCATAATTCATCACCTCCACTCTTCTCCAGACTATGTGTGTGTAGTCCAGGAAAAGGATAATTCATCTTCTCCACTCACTCCAAACTCTCACTCCAAGCTATGGAGTACTTGTTCTTGTGATCACTTGAAATTTGATATTTGGTGTTCAAAACCTTGGTAATCTCCTCACACAAAACTTGTCAATCATCATTTTGTTGTCGATTAGTCTCAAGATGGTATCCTACTATTGCTTTCTTAAGAGCTTGTTTCACATTTTTTGGGCTTCCTAATCCGAAAGCAAAACTTGTTTACTCACACACACACACACGGACACACACGACCCACACACACAGATATTATATATATATTATATAAATATATATATATATATATATATATATATATTATATATATATATATATATATATATATATATACATATATATTTCAGGAATGATTTTTGTGCTTTCTTCGCCCTCTAAATTTACAGCGCCTTATCTTTTCTTTCATTATTTCTTCATTGCCTTTGTGGTTTTTTTAGTTTTCTCTTTTCTCTTGCTCAACTACTCCCTCTTGGTGATTTTTTACTGCTTAATAATAATATATGTACCACTCATAATTTGCAATATGTACAGACATGATGGCAAGTGCGGTATTGATGCTCTGAAAATGGTGGGAATGGTCTTTCTTCTCCATTTTTAGAACAGAGGAATATGATTTCCCAAGCTTTCTCAGTGCAATAGCCTCATTCTCCAAATGATTTTCTTTTGCAACACGAAGGGAAAGATTGAAATAGGCTATAACTTTTGAGATTATGTCCATATCGCCATACATGCCTTCTCCAACAACTCTTCTCGTTGAATGTGCACCTGAATTGCTTCATAGAGTTTGGTAACTGAAAGCTTGTGTTTTAAAATCTGCTACTTGTTTCACCACTTCCTTACCCATGGAAGCAACACCCACAAGTTTTTCGGCTCGATTAAGAGATCAATAATATTCATGCAACAAACTAGGAGATGAGTGCAACAACAATGCCTACACCACCATCATTGGAAAAGAATGGGCTAGGAAAAATTGCTAGGCGGCGGTTATGATGGGGAGACTCCACAATGGATAAACAAGAAAGGGATGACATCCCTTCTATCCATTTTACCATCTCTAAGGATTCAGAGTGGTGTGGTTTGTTGCTGTAATGAACTTACTACAAGAAGGCTATGATGAATGAAAGTATTCAAGATTAGTAACTCAGTGAGACTGAGAAATGATTTTATGCTATGTTCATGAATTCCGGTAAAGATCCCAGATGGTCGTATCCACACCTGTTAGGAAAAGTCTATGAGGATGGTTGATCACGTCAATTTATTTTAAGCCCACATGACCAATAAGGCATTCACCTAAAGCATTTTTTCCATTTTATTTCATACATCCCCCATGCCAGGAAGGTCTATAGATTCCACCTAACACAAATAAACTAACTAAAAGAAGCAATGCGTACCAAAAAATAGAATTTACTGTCACCCAAGAGTGATTGGTGAGAAAGGCTTGAACACTATCTCTAACAAGGACTCCCATAGAAGAGCTATGATCGACATACTCAACATAATAATCACATTGTTGAGCTCCAATGTGGTGGTGATTACGGACACTCCTTTCGTGCACAACAGGACAAAGAGGATCATTGTCTGGCACCAATGAGTCTTTCTTTGGCATGTACAGGGGATGCAATCCCTACAAAGAAGACACAACCCTCTCAAATTGCAGAACCCAAGATGGAATGAATTCAAGAACCTTTGTTCTTGTATTGAAGCATGTGAAGGGAGATAAAACGGGAGCTCTTACAATTTACACAATTTTTGGGTCAATTTAACAATCAACACAAACGAATTCAAAACAGGAAGGCTATGGGGAATCAGATTATTCAAGATTAGTAGCTCAATGAGGCTGAGAAATGATTTTATTCTATGTTCATGAATTTTGTTATGAGGTGAACTTTGATTGGGTGCCTATATTGATGAAATTTTTATGTGTTAAGTGTTATTTTTAGGAAATAAGTTGAGAAAGATTCTACTTGGCCATGCTGAACTTTAAATTGAAAATCCAAAGAGAAGAGAAAGTGGATTTATTTTAAACATACTTGGATAGCTTGGTAACCCAAGTCATGGTTAAGGCATATATAAGATCATCACCAAAGAACATATATGCCCCATCTCGTGCCCCTCTTGAAATACAGTGACTATGCCTTGCTTTGTGCATTGAGATGGAAGACTTTCCATACCACTGTGAAGACCCAAAACACCATCCATGAGTGCATTGGGCACTACAAAAGGGTCATTATTAAGACATGTAGTGACATTTGCTGGATAGTCAAGGATATATATTATCAGATTCTGTAGTTTAGTAATTTTCATAGTTCAGAAGTTTGAAAGAAATAGATTCCACCTGACACAAATAAACTAACTAAAAGAAGCAATGTGTAGCCAAAAATATAATTTGTTGTCACCCAAGCTCGATTGGTGAGAAAGGCTTGAACATTATCTCTAATAAGGACTCCCTATACAGAAGACACAACCCACTCAAATTGCAGAACTCAAGATACACTGAATTCAAGAAATGATTTGTGTTGATTGATGACCCAAAAATTTGAGAATGCAGGGAGCCAAATACATCCATCACAGTAAGTGCCTAAGACATATCCAAGGGTGATGCAAAAAGGCAACTATCAAAACGTATTTGATTCAAGAATATATGTTTCAAGAAAAGCATTGATATAGAGAAAGGGAAAATGTGCAGAGAAAACCAAGCTAAAAGTCGTGAATACTTACCTAATTAGTGGTTGATGCGATGAGGTGAGTGATGTCTTAGAGAGGCTTCCTCGAAAAGGATAATCATAATACAGAACCCAAAATAGAAGAAAAAGAGCAGAATGGGGAATGTTCTCATTATTCCTCTTTTATTCTTCTTGTTGTCTCATAGAAGAAGAATTAGTGGTTGCAAGCTTACTCAAATTCATATCGAAATCAAAATTTGCTTCTAGGGTTCTATGAGTATATTCATCCTTGCAGGTTCGGGCTTTGATAGCCCCAAACCTCAACAACCCCTTTGCATTGTCTATTTGACGCTCTTTTGGAGCATGGCCATTTCATGTCTTTGGCACCTCTCCTCGCTCAAAATGACACCCACGCTTGACAGATGCACAACTGCTTTCTGTTTACTGCACTTATTGTTGGAAGAGTGTACGCCCAATCTTAGGTGTGCTCTGTTGGCATTATGGCACACGTTTTGTGCTATGGCACAGGTGTTGTCCTTGATGACAACTCTCTTTAGTAACAGATCTCAGTTCAGGCCTTCAAAATGAAAGAAAATCCATATACGCAGGTTCATCTAGACGAAGACGCATATACAAGCAGGTTATATGTTACAAAAGCGCGTATATGTTGGGGATCATACTTTTGGTCCATGGTAGTTAATCCTTGGAATTTGAACTGATGTTTTGGACCATGGCGTCTCGTCAGATGTGTTGATACCTAGTTTTTCGGTTCATGGTATTGAAATGTTATGGTTTTGGACCATGGTATTGTGGAAGGCCTAAGACTATAAAAGAGGAAGGAGATCTTGTGGCAAATGATTATCTGAATTATTATTGAAGATCTGATAAAGTGCATGAGCTAGCATATTGGTATTTGGGTGATCTGGATCTGAATGAAGGAGGAACCTTAGCGCAAAAGGAAGGATAAGTTCTATTCATGGGTCATAAT
>APFE031596960.1:151289-166680 GCA_000404065.3 Pinus taeda | reverse complement strand
GGAATAGTTGGAAGATTTCAGGAAATCCAAAGGAGACGCATCTTCAGGCAGTGAAGAGAATTTTCAAATATCTTCAAGGGACACAAAATTATGGCTTATGGTATCCTAGAGATACAGATCTCACACTTCATGCTTATACACATGCTGATTGGGCCGGAAGCGTGGATGACAGGAAGAGCACAAGTGGTGGTGCGTTCTTTATGGGTTCCAGATTAGTATCTTGGTTCAGGAAGAAACAGAGTTCAATTGCCTTGTCTACAGCGGAAGCGGAATATGTTGCTGCTGCATCTTGCTGCACTCAACTCCTTTGGATGATGCAGACCTTGCAGGATCTTCAAATCACTTGTACACCACCTATCCCCATCTTATGTGATAATACAAGTGCAATCAGCATTTCAAAGAATCCAGTCATGCATTCAAAGACCAAGCACATACCGATCAAGTATCACTTTCTCTGGGAACAAGTGTTAGAACAAAAGGTTAAATTGGAGTATGTTCCTTCTAAGGAACAAGTAGCTGATATTTTCACCAAACCACTGTCCAGTGAAACTTTTGAATATCTCAGATAGAAGCTGGGAGTAGTTGATGTATTATCTTGCTGTTGAATCTTGTCTGTTTCAGAGAAAAATGGTGTACGCATGTTGGATGAGGAGGATCCGCGTACATACGCTAGTTTGTACAGAGAAAGTCGCGTATATGGAGGATATCAGAAGGAGCAGGCTCTAGTTGAAGATATTCTGATGTGGGTCTGACAGAGACCATCCGGCACAGGTTCAGGGGGAGCAGATAATCTTCTAATAATGCATTGTTGGCATTATCTTAGAAGCTTTTGATTCTGGTTCATATCTGTTGTTGATTTCAGGTGGAACAGAGGCAGAGGGAGAACAGAAGGAAATCTCGGTTGCTGATTTGAATGGTGATTGACAGTTGCTGCTGCTGTCAGTGTTGATTACTTTCATAAGTCTTGTTTCGTTTCTATGTCGTGTATCTTTTTCTTTTATAGTGTCAAGGTCATGTAACGGCCTATATTGGTTTCCCCACTATGCCTGGGACGAAGATGTAATATATTTGATCATCATATGTAATATTCTGATGTATTCCCACTTGGTTGGATGGATGATCCCCACTTAGTTGGGTGATGGATGTATGTATTGAGTTTTTCTTTTGGTAATAGGAAGGTCTTGTATGATGCATAAGTCTTGGTTCTTCTTGAAGAACATATTTTTGCAGATCTGGCTTACAGTCACGGGGAGTATGGTCAGCACAGTAGGACAGAGATTTCAGCATGTACTCAGGGGGAGCACACCCCTTTGCCCCTAATGACAAAGGGGGAGAATGATGTTGAGAATCTTGGTGTTGCCATCAAGTCCAAAAGGGGAGATTGTTGGCATTATGGCATAGGTTTTGTGCTATGGCACAGGTGTTGTCCTTGATGGCAACTCTCTTAGTAACATATCTTAGTTCAGGCCTTCAAAATGAAAGAAAATCCATATACGGAGGTTCATCTAGACGAAGACGCATATACACGCAGGTTATATGTTACAAAAGCGCGTATATGTTGGGGATCATACTTTTGGTCCATGGTAGTTAATCCTTGGAATTTGAACCTATGTTTTGGACCATGGCGTCTCGTCAGATGTGTTGATCCCTAGTTTTTGGGTTCATGGTATTGAAATGTTATGGTTTTGGACCATGGTATTGTGGAAGGCCTAAGACTATAAAAGAGGAAGGAGATCTTGTGGCAAATGATTATCTGAATTATTATTGAAGAACTGATAAAGTGCATGAGCTGGCATATTCGTATTTGGGTGATCTGGATCTGAATGAAGGAGGAACCTTAGCGCAAAAGGAAGGATAATTTCTATTCATGGGTCATAATCTTTAAGCTTGAATGATAGTATCTTTGTATGATTTTGATCTGCTAGATGTGGCGCTTTCTTGATCTATAAGTCTGAGAATCTGGGTTAATTAGTGATTGAATATCTGAAAAGGTGAATTATCCCTTATAGATCTGTACGCAAGTTCAGTGAAGCGAAGTTGCGTATACACGCAGGTTCAGTGAAGTCAGAACGCGTATACGCAGTTTGTTCCATGTGTAGAGGTGTATGCACACATGTTTCAGGCTGATAAAATAGCGTATATGTTTTAAACGAAGATCTTGCTGCTTCTATTTATTACTGTTGTGTTCTGGGTTCTGTTGTCTAGTATGTGGTTTCTGGTACTGTGTTTTGGGTACAGCTGTCAGAGAGATATCTACTTGATTCAGATCTAATTGGTGGAAAGGAGATTGGTTGATAGAGAAATTCTTGATGATTAATTGATGTTCATGGATCCAGACTGAAAATTATGAAACGTGGTCCCTGGAAGAAAGAGAAGGTTGTAGCCTTCTGTAGGCCAGCACATACGTACTAGTATCTGGGCTAGTGCAAGAGCTAAGGGGGTTGTAGCTCCCTTACAGGAGAGTCTGGAAAACGAGAGAGGGTTGTAGCTCTCTGCAGGTTGCAGCCTGCGTACTGGTAAAGAATTGCATCAGTAGAATTGTAAAAAGAAGTTTCTAATTAAAGAAAAGATAGAGACGAATTGCAGCAGGTGGTTTTCACCCACATTGGGTTTTCACCTTATATCTTGTGTTCTTGTGTGTGATTGTCTTTCTGCTCTGTTTCACTGTCTCTGGTTACTGGTTATTTGATTCTGCATCTCTGATTAACAATTATCATCAGAAATATTAAGTAAATTAAAATTTTGCTTTGTATACGCGGGTTTCCTTCTGCATAGTTGCGTATATACACGGGTTCAACTAACTGAAGTAGCGTATACAATTTGTTTTGAAAAGGGAATTGTTGAATTGACAATACTGATTCACCCCCCCTCTTAGTATTATTTCCAACATGCTCTAGCTTCTGCAACAGACGGCGAAGACAATATTTGTAAAATAGAACAAAGAACGACCACATATTTAATTCATGCATATATGTTTCATGAAAAGCATTGATAAAGAAAAAGGGAAAATGTGCAGAGAAAGCCAAAGTAAAATTTTTGAATACTGGCATGATCACTGGCTGTGGCTGATTCGATGAGGTGAGTGAGGTCTTGGAGTGGCTTCCTCGAATGGGGTAATCGCAATACAGAACCAAGCAAGAAGTGTAAGGGGAGAATGGGGAATGTTCTCCTTATTCCTCTTATACTCCTCTTCCTCTTTCAGAGAAGAAGAATTAGTGTGTGCATGCTCAAGGTGAGGAAATTGTTCCTAAAACTTATTCATCCCTTCAACCCCTTTGATGCTTGTACGCCTTAGCAAATGAAGAATTCTTGAAATGACCTAGGTAACTAAATAAATAAAAGTTTACCTGTATGCCTTAGCAAATGAAGAATTCCTGAAATGACCTAGTCAACTAAATAAATAATAGTTTGCTTGTACGCCTTAGCAAATGAATAATTCTTGAAACGACCTAGGTAACTAAAAAAGTAACAATTTGGCTAACATCGAATGGTTGATCACATTTTAATCATCTAACAAGCCATTTAATGGTGAAGACTAGATAGACTAGATCCACTTATCAGCAGAGGAGAGTTATTTTTAGAGAGAAATGCCTTACAGCGTAAATATACTATTGAATATATAAATTAATTATGAATCCTTAAAATCCATGAGGCACTTGATTTATTTATTCATAATTTTAAAATTTTAATTATAAATAAAATTTAATATATTATTACTATTATTATTATAATATTTAATGAATATTCATCTATATATATTTAGATTTACTAAATCATTAATATATATGAATGTAGTGCAGAGAAGATTGATATTAATATATTAGGATCTATGGATGTAGTGCACAGCAGGTTGATATTAATAGTTTGCGAAGGAAATGAAGTCTGTGTGTGAGTTCTTCCCGGGCTTGAAGGGAAGACCAGGCAGACGGTAAAAAGTTTCGGAAAGTTTTGGTGATGCTCCCCTTTTACTTCTCTTTTGATTCGATTGACTGAACCAGATTCGATCGATTCAATGGTCAGGTCCCAAGTTACACGACCCTCCAGTGAACTGAGGGGATGTGTTTTGCGAAAGGCAACACCACGGTTGGGCAACAATAATTATGTAATTGATTATTGTGCGTGACATGTTATGTGGAGCCATATAAAAGAAGGATAGCTCATAGTTTGCAATTCCTGGGTCGGTCCAGTGGATTGATGATGATTTGGATTTTGGTATCGTCAGTTTGTCTGAAACAGAGGGGACTAAGTGGGCAAATGGATACTTTTGTTTTTGTTGTATACGGCAATGGAGAATCAAACATCTCTGACTTCTGCGCACGTGGGGCTCCAGAAGTGGTAGACTTTTAATACAATGTGATGTAAGAATGGTGTTTTCGGAACGAGATCTTAGAAACGAAGGACTCTGCTTGTGATCTATATCATTGCGGTCTCGCTGTGCAGCGATGGGACCGGCCACTGGTCACTACACTGATCGGTGGGCCTCTGACCATTTTTCCCCCAAGTTTAGTCGCGCAATTCAAACCCATCGTTATGCTCTCCTTAACTCCTTTACTCAAAAAAAAGTGCGGAAATTTGATAAGCTGGTGTGGACTGTCATTGATATATTTTTTCCTGGTCCATTTGGACTATACTGGCCGGCAACCTTTTTTCTTCTTGTGTCCATGCATTGCATTACTGCTGCAGTCGTGCAGCACCAGAAAACCCACTCACTCACCATGAATTGGACTATGAGATGTTTAGGCCCGTATGATTATTTGATGGGGATTCCTGAAAATTTTGCATTTTCAAAGATTTTATTCCTATTTCTTATGAAAAATGGATAGATCAGGGTTAATATAGATATTTATTTTTTGAATTTAGTTTCAAATGCATAAATTGATTCATCTACTGGTACTTAGACTGTGTAAACAACATAGTTTAAATAAACCATTCCAAGAAATATTTATTTGTTTCAAAATAAATCTTTACCCTTGAAGAAAGACCAAAAAATAAAATAATAATACTAACTCTTAAAAATGGACTAAAATGTAAAATAATAATACTCGAAATGCTATAATAATAAGAAATTAAGTTTTTCAATTACCTTATATAATATGTACATTGGTTTTTTATCATTATTACTATTTTAGTCTATATTGAAATACTTTATTTAACATGGCATTTAAGATATTTTATTTATGGATTGCATTTTCTGGCTTGATTTTTTTTTAATTAATATATATTTAAATACTTTTCAATATTACTTAATTTCACATATTGTGTCCAAGGGGTCTGTTAAGGCCCTCCTTGTTGTAAAGTCATTGGTTCAATTCCTCGCTTGGTCCAGAGCGATATATTAGACATGTTGAATATGTAGTCCTCCCATACTCACAATTTTTTTTTACATATTGAAATCTTTTATTTTTTATGCACATTGAATTTATTAATCACTATTAGTAATTTTTAAATGTCAGATATTAATTTTCCATTAAGAATTGAATTAATTGTACATCTTTCTCTTATTATTGTTACCAGGGAGGACATAAATATTCTTACTTTTAACTACTTATCTTTTCACATTGAAAGATTTTATTGTCATCAATTCTCTCTCTCACACACATATATATACTAAAATAGTTATCATGTATATTCAAATGGTTTATTTATATATTCAATTGAAATATGACATATAAATAATATTAGTTTTTTTTTTCTTTTTCTTTTTTCGTTTCAGTAATTTTAAAAGAATTTAAAAAATTGGTATAAAATTATGTCATTTCACATGGATATTGGGATATTAATGACATTAGAATATTTGGGCAATAAGTTTGGGTATTAGGCTTGTTGATATGGTAAGGGAAAGAAAGTAGGTCTTGACCTAAAGAGTTTACTTCTACATATAAATGTCTTACAGAAATAAGTTAACCACCAAAATTTACATCCCAAGAGAATCTTTGTCTCCCAAGTAAGGATATTCAATTTTTAGATTTGAGCAGTAGCAATGATTCTTGAGGTCGTTGACATGATCATGGGAGAAAGCGTAATTGTTGGACTTGAAAGTAATATTTTTGTAATGCATGTCTATGAAAAATACTTCAAACCACCAAACAAAATATTTCAAGGTTTTCCCTTCCTCTAATTAGGGATATAGGTGTCATTCAAGGATTTTTTATAATAGGTACATGATTCCTTAGGACCTAGATGCCTTTAAAGGAGGAAAACTAAGATTTACACAAAAATGACACCTTTATCTACTACCAATGACCTCTTAAGCTTATCACTTTGAGTTTGGATATTGATGATATTATGAAGTTTTTAGAACTAGCTATATGCCTCAATATCCTAAATATGGTTAGGCAGGAAGCTAGCTCTTATGTCTTAAATGAAGATTATAAGGATAAAGATGTAAGAAAAACACATCACCTATGAAGCAGACATTTGGTCTTCAAGTGGATTTATGTCAACCATTACAAGATTTGGGCACAAGTTATGGGTAGTCATTCCCAAAAATGGTTGTAGGTAGAAACCTATGCTTAAGTCATTTAAGGAATACTTCATCCATGTAGGGCTATGAACAACACCTTCAACCCCCACAAATGACCTCCCACATGTATCATTTACGTCTTAGTTTTCATCTTAATATCAATTGGATTTTTCAGGAAGTATTAATTTGAAGAATTGGACCAAGAACATGTCACAAAACTTTCTCATTATGCCAAGAAAGTAGGTCCTAGGTTCAGGAGCAATCAACGAGTCTTCAGACCATGAAATATGATCTCTTTATGGGATATTTGTCCTTAAATTATAAACCTAGATATTATAAGAAGGATTTGATAACCAAGTATAGATTACGGGAAATTAGACATGGTCAAGGGAGGAAATGTTAGCCTTAGTACTTAAAGAAATCCCACGGGAATCCAACTCCAAGAACAATGCCACAAACTACTATCTTGAAAGTAGCATCTCCCTCTTAGTCGGAATATGGTATCTATTAGAATATTTTGAACAATATGTATCAGCCTTATTTGCTTAGCCATGCTTTGGGGAGGAAACTGAACCTCAATCCCTATAGATAGCTCCTATGTTTGAAGGGATGAGGACTTTAACCATTATTTAAGAGCTTTATAAGGTTTATTTAATATTAAAGAGGGGATATGGGATTTATTATAATTTTATTATAAGTATATTTTGGACAGGGTGTCTTGAACATTATTTAGTGAGGAAACATAGCCTTAAGCTCTAGATAAATACTTTAGGCATTCAGTTCTAGTAACATCAACTTGTACATTGGTATATAGGCCCTAAGTATGGCTTGAGTAACGAAACATGAACCTTAGTCCCTAAGGAAATATTCTATCCACCCATTGAAAGGAAGGATGCCTCAAACAACCACACATGGCCTCTTGAGTGTATATATGGAATATCATTAAGGATATTAGTGTTAACATGTGTTTTTGAGTGCTTAGTATGCATCTTAGAGCCCTATAAATGATATAGGGAAGAATGGAATGACTTATGTCCTAAACAAATCTTTGGATCGTCCAAAACCATGGAGAATACCTTGAAGCACCACACATTACCTATCGAGGGTGTTCTCTTCCTGTAAGAAAGGATGTTAATTCCTTCATAAGGGTTTTCAAGAATTAGGTATGTTTCTTAAGGCATTGACACGGTCAATGGATACCTAGAATTTATTCAATGTCCAAAGACTCCGGGGACTTAGGGAAAAGCACAATCCTCAAACCATCATATCTAATCTCTCAACCTAGGACACAAGCATCATGGGCATACTTTTTGTTCAAGTGGAGATATGGGCATCATTACTATCTATTGACCATTGTTTATGGGTATTTTGTACTTGGGTGTGATGAAGAGAGGAAATACATGTCTTCATTCCTAAAATAATCTTTTACGGATATAACACCAACAAGGACATTTTGAAAACAATAAAGTAAATTTCCATTGTATCATTTATCTTTAGATGAGGATAGTCAAGACTATGAATCTTTCAATGTTAAGTATAATTCTTTCGACCCTGGGTATGGTCATGCGAACAAACAAAATAGATATTCCATAAAGAAATATTATAGGCTTCTAAGGCTATGAATAACACCTTAGACCAAAACAAATACTCTCTTAAGGGAATCCCTTACTTCTCACTAGGTATATAGGCACAATTAGCATTTTTTAGCATTAGGTGTGGGCCTTTGGGCCTTCGAGGTGATTAGATATTAGGCCCTAAAGAAAGCTTGTATCCATATAAGTAGAAAAAAGATCCCATAAAAATATTCACATGAAATCCTAAGGGTAATTATAATATTATTGGCGATATTGGTGCCACCAAGTGGTTTTGAGTAGTTGCTATGTGTCCTAGGGTACTGGAAATCATATACGGAAGAATTCAAATCATGATATCCTAAAAAATATATGATTCATCTAGATCCATAAACAATGCATTGAAGCATCACTCATGACCTTTTCAGAGTATCCTTTTCCACTGAGAAAGGATGTTAGTACCCTCACCACGTTTTAAGCATTAACTATGATTTTAAGGTCTTGATATAGTTAAGGGGGGTAGGACATGAATGAGTAAAATAAATGAGCTAGCCAAATCTCTACTTATATAATAGGGGATTAACTAGTGTTGAAGACAAATCAGTAGAAAGCGTAATTTCCATCTAAATTGGAGTTGTGAGAGGATCACAATCAACCATTCCAAAATGTTGAATTGAGTTAGGTGCATGTCTTTTTTGAAAAATGTAGAATCATGATGAAGATTGAAATATTTTTGGATCAAGAAAATAATGTAAAGGACCATGTTTTATTGTGTCAAACTATTCCAATAATTCTTTTTTAACCCTCTAAATTATGGATGAAGAGTGCCATGTGATAATTAAATCATCAAAATTAAAAACTGGAATCAAGAGGTCAACAACTCGCTTGGTGTATATTCTAGGATCAAAATGACAATGATTAATTAGAAAACTATCCATTTACATACCAAACTTAAGTGGATTGTTGACACCATACAATGACTTTATACTCTATAAACAAATTACCTTATACAAAGCGAAGAGGTTACTCCATGTAGATTTCATGATGAAAATCACCACGTAGATTTTTTCTTCAAAGACTAGCCTCTATAGGTAGCAAGAAAAATAATTATGAGTATGAAATCCATCTCAATGATTGATGAAAAGTCATCAAAATAAGAAAATCTTAAACCTATCAAAATACCTTGGCCACAAGATATTCCCTATACTTGTTAACAAAACCATTTGCTAAATATTTGGTTTTGCAAATTCATTTATAGAAGAAAACATCCTTTAGAACAAGGATAACATTGCATATGCGATTCTTCAATAATAAAAATAATCTGTAATAATAGCATCCGATTTTGATATATCGAAAACATTATACTTTTTTGTGAATCAACTGAAATGGTGTGACCTAGAAGAGAGATAGTATTTTTCTATGAAGAAGTATGGTGCTTAGATTAGTGGTAAAACAACGAAAATAAGTCATCTCATAGGCATACCTATCATGCTTGGTTTTCTCAAAAAACCTAATATTTAGATGATGCTCTTAATCCTGTTTTTCTTCTTCAAAATACACCTTTTCATTTGTTTTTGATGGCATATTTTATTCTTGCTAATTATCCACTCTACTGAATAATTATCATTAGTAATGTCATTTGTAGTGAAATTTGAATAAAAAAGAATTTAAGTCTCCTTTTTATGTAAAAATGGAAATTTGAGTGTGATCCACATCTTTTACAAAATAATCTATGGGAGGAGTACGAGAAATTGATGGGTTGAAGTGCTCATAAAAGTGGTGAACCCTTCAACAATTTAAAAAAGACATATTTATGAGCAATATTATATTGCTTGTATACTTTCATATCCTTATGATAACAAACAAATTCAGTAGATGTCTCATCTTCTCCACAACTTTGTGCTTTTCATCTAGATTTAAGATCCATGCTTTACTACCAAATAATGTAAAAGAAAATGCATCAATACTTAATATTTGTGCATGATTCCTTTTGATTGATATTCAACACTACCCCTTGGTGCATGAAATATTCAACTTAGTTTAAAAAATTTATTGTTTCAACTTATAAGAAAGCTACTATTACTACCCTATGATGCATGCAATATTCAACCTAGTCTAAAAACTTTACAGTTTCAACATATAAGAGGGCTACCATTGTAGACCAAATAATGCAATTAGCCATCTCTTTTAATATTAATTTATTTCTTTTAGCAATGGCAATTCACAAAGTGATATAGGAAACATAACATTGATGTTGAATGTCATGTTCTCTACAAAAATCTTTGAATTATTGATTAGGCTACCTAATCATAACAAATAAATTTGTAGAATTGTAGAGAAAGACGTTGTTATGCATGGCTATTTTTTTCAAAGTTTATAATGTTCATTCTATATATACCCTTGACATTGCATGGCCATGGATCAATGTAGGGTATTAGGTTATTACCATAATGAAACAATATGCTTTTTAGATTGTATATGTCAACTTATACTAATGCATTGTATAAATTTTTCTAAAAGTGGTTATGACAATAAAAAAGTAGCAAGAGTAAGAGATGCATGTAATTCAGGATTATGATTTATTTCAAGATAAAAATATCCTAAAAATAATAAACAATATTACTTTCTTTTTAAGTTATATATTTTGGATCCTGATAATCAATGTGTATACATATGAGTAATTTCATCAACAATGCATTTTTTCATCCTATATAAAATAAAATGAAAATTAGAGATATAGGGAGCCATTTTTAAAAATAAAGGTTTGATGTACTTGTACCCTAAGCCACTAGGTTTTTAATTTCCAACCTAAATCTAAAGTAACCAAATAATGAAACACATAAGTTAAAGTTGTCAATGTCATACATAAGATTTGAATGAAAGGAATGCACACATGTTTTAGAGTGCATGTGCATTCTAAACTATGTCAACATTCTTCTAGCATGCATGTGTTATTGTGGCTAATCTTGCTTGTGCATAGGTTGCATGTATAGAAGTATAACTAAGGTCACGTGAGGAGAATAATGGTCATTATGCCATAAATGTTTTGTTTCTATATTAATATCCATGAGAAATTCTGACTATCGATAAGGATTTTGCAGTTATAGTGTTGAACATGTCCTTAAATGATCAGAAAAGAACCACATATGGCACCTCTATCCTAATAAAGCGATATAGGGTCCATGATTAAACAACACCACATGCCATAAATGATAATATATCTTCAACCCACACCACAAATCATTATTGAGCCCATGACAAGTGTTCTTGATCCATACTTAAACATGAATGCAACAAATTACAGAGATAACCATAAACACATATATGCAGTGGAAATAATACTTCATTTCATTAATGTAAAATACTGAAATATGCTTATAAACAGTAATGGAAATAAACCAGCTTGGGCGATGGTAGCTTATCTCTGAGAAGAGATGTGGTGGCTACATGCCTCTGAACTATGTTATAATGAGGATCAAATGCCTATTCATTGTTGACAAACAATGGAAAACCCTTAACATTCCAAAACCTAACCCTAGAAGATGAAATGCCAAACTGTGGGCCCCGTTTGGGTAAATTGGTACATCAACCTCCCAAGGTCGTAACTTTGGCATACGATCTCCATTTGACGTGTACAATAGCTCGTCAAAAAGATCTATCCGAGCACGCACTACCACTTTGGGAAGGGAAACATTGGTCCATGGACACATGTTGTCCCAAAATTTCCCAAAAAACGTCGTTTAGTGCCTCAAAACGGCTCGAGAAGTTCAAGACCCAAAAGACTACTAAAAATAGTAAGTTTTACTACAATTAAGGAAACTAAAAATGCGGAGAGAAAAAATGGTGGGGGTACAACTGGACTTGGTAGATGGCCACCAATATCCACATAGATCATTCCTCCCCCCTTAGGAAGCAATGGTCCACATTGCATTGAGTTCCTCCATGAGATGAGGAAACTTTTGCTGAACTTGGTCCCTGGTGAGCCACTTGCCCTGGTGAAGGAGTTGGCCTACTTTTAAAACTTGATACAATTAGATATTCTATTGGTGAGTGTTCTTCATCTGTGTGTCCATGATCCGATCAGTTGCAGCTTGTTCCATGGAATTTGGATTTAATTTTGTGGGTGTGAGTTGTTCTACAATGTCAGATGTGTCTAGCAATGGTGGAAAAGTATGGCTGAAGGCAGTCCACATTGAACATTGGGTGCAGGAAAAGGAATGGGTGAATGTTGAGCTCAAATGCATTGTCTCCCATAGCCTTTTTTAGTAATGGTGTAAGGACCATAGCATATTGGTCTCATTTTCTGATAGGCTCCAATAAGGCGTTGCTTTTGCAAATGCAACAAGACATTCTTCCCCACCTAAAACTTGTGTTGCACCTGATGTTGATCATGTCACTACTTGTACTTGGCATTTGATTTCTCCAGAATGTCATGGACCTACTGGTGAATATGTTGGATGTGCTTAATGAAGTTGGTTACCTTATCGGTTTCGGACTAGACATGAGCCGAATCTATGTGAGTAGTTGCAAGTGGCATGGCCACATCAATGGGGCATAGTGGTTGGAATCCGAAGCCCACCTGAAAAGGGTTGTGGCTAGTCGAGCTGTGAAGAGCTCGGTTGTAGCTGTGCTGAACATAGGGGAGGTTCTCGTCCCATGTTCGTGGATGCCTTGAGTTGTACATGCGCAGAATGTGTACAATCATTCTATTGACAACCTCTGTCTGACCATCAGTTTAAGGATGGAAGGTTGTGGACTTAGTGAGTTTGGTGTCCAACATTGACCAGAGACTGGACCAAAATGTACTAAGGAACCGACTGCCCTGATCTGAGATGATAGACTGTGGTATCCCAAAGTGCACCCACACTCATTCAAAGAAGATTTTAGCAGTGGCTTCTGCTGTGATATTCTTCTTGCAGACCACCATAATGGCCATCTTCGAGAACGTGTCGACGACCACAAAAACACAGTCATTTCCATGCTTAGTGGAAGGAAGGCCTGACATGTAATCCATGGAGATGGATTCCCAAGGTCGACTGGGGGTAAGCAGTGGGGTATAGAGGCCTTGCTTCTTGATGGTCGGTTTGGCAATGGCACGGGCAGTACATGATCGGATGTACTTCCCAACATCTTATCGAAGATTCTGCCAATAGAAATACTTTTGGAGTACTGCCACCATTTTATCAACCCCGAAATGCCTAGTAGCCCGACTGTAGTGTGCTTCCCAAATCATCAAGGCATGCTTGCTTGAAGGAACACAAAGGTGACCTAGGTGGCATAACAGGGCATCCTGGAGGTGAAAATATGGAACATACCAACCCTCCAAGAGTGTCTAGTATGCCTGGTCGAATTCTAGGTCTCTTTTGTAGAGAAGTAGCCAATCAGAGGTCTCATGCCCACAAGAGTTGAACACGGTGGTTAACGCCATGATCGGTGGTCGACTAAGGCAATCTGCAACATTATTGGTGCTTCTCTTCTTATACTTGATATTCAAATGGAAATGTTGCAGGTATGTAGACCATTTCTGATGGCGATCATTCTGTAATTTCCCTTGGGTCTGTATGAACTGCACGGGTCGGTGGTCTGTGTGGATGACTGTTTCCTTCCCCAAAATTCAATGTTTCCATTTTCGGTAGGCCTACATAATGGAATGCATCTCTTTATCATAAGTGGGATACTTTTGGACTGTGTTTGAAAGTGTTTCACTGTGATATGCCACTGGATGCCCATGTTGGGTGAGGACTACCCCAATAGCATAGTCAGAGGCATCTGTCTCGACCTCAAATGGTTGTTGTAAATCTGGTAATGTGAGCACTGGTGCCGTGTAGAGGCGATCTTTCAACTCTATGAATGCCTTCTATTGAGATTCAGACCAAAAGAATTTTGCTTTGGCTCCTCCGTTGGTGACTTGACTCAAGGGCCAAGTGATATGAGAAAACCCCCACATGAACTTGCAGTAGAAGTTGGCAAGACCTAGAAAGTTGTGGAGCTCTATCGGAGTGGTTGGAGATGGCCAATCCCAAATGACTTGGATCTTGGCTTCATCCACATGCACCCCCTGTTCATCAATAATGTATCCCAGATACTGAACCTGGGTCACGCCAAATGTGCATTTCTCCAAATTGGCACATAGCTTGTGTTGCCGCAGTGTTTGGGGAACCTGTCAGATGTGGTGGAGGTGCTCTTCCTAACTCTGGTTGAAGATCAGAATGTCATCTAAGTATGCCACTACAAACAAGTTGGTGAATGGCCATAAGAAGTCATCCATTAGCCTCATGAAGGTTGTAGGAGCATTTGTCAATGTGAAAGGCATAACCAACCATTCAAAAAGGCCCTCCTTGGCTTTGAAGGCAGTCTTCCACACATCCGAGGGTTCGATTGGTAACTGGTGATATCCTGACTTCAGATCAATCTTGCTGAAATATTTTTCCCTCATTAGTTGGTCCAAGAGGACATCAATCCGTGGGATCGGGTACCTATCGTGAATAGTGATCTTGTTCAGCGCCCAATAGTTAATACAGAGTCTCCAAGTCACATCCTTCTTTTGTACCAACTTGATCGGGCTCCCACAAGGTGATGAAATCGGATGGATGTGACCTTTCTGCAACAGCTCCTGAATCTGCTTCTTGAATTCATCGTTCTCTAGAATGGAGCGCCGATAAATTGGTCCATTGGGTAGCGGCGCACCTGGGGTCAGATCGATGGAGTGCTTGACCTAACAGTGCAGAGGAACCCTTGCGGGGGAGGTGAAGATGTCCTCGTACTCCTCCACGACCTTGTCCATCTGTAGTTGTCGTGCGGAGGGGCCCTATCTGGAGGCTGTGGCCACTATCTTCTTCTTTTCTTGAAGGCGTATCATCATTAAAACAAATTTCCTGGTTTTGGAAATGAGCTTACTGCATTGTTTTGCAGTAATCAAAGAGATGGTGGTAGGCAGTGCTACTTCTGGTATCCTGTACAAATTGTTTCCCAATGTAATAATAACAACACGAGGCCTTGATTCATACACAGCATGTCGCTTCCACAAGTATGGTTGTCCTAATAATACATCACAAGCTTCAAGGGGAGCAATGTCACACAATACCTCATCCGTGAAGGGCTTGATGTTGTATGCAAGGCAACACTGCTGGCTCACGCGAAGATCCCATCCTTGGTGAAGCCACCCGATGGTGTACAGTTATGGATGTGCTATGGTCGGTAAGCCCAACCGCTTCATGACCTCTGCTGAAATCAGGTTCTTTTGGCTCCTGCTATCAACAATGAACTGTAGCGGGAGCCCTTTACCCACATCTGGGAGTGGAAGAGATGCTCCTCCTCCTCTAGATCTGCGGGTTCATTTTTCTGGACCTTGGTGGTA
>APFE031596960.1:71414-150874 GCA_000404065.3 Pinus taeda | reverse complement strand
AAATAATACTTCATTTCATTAATGTAAAATACTGAAATATGCTTACAAACAGTAATGGAAATAAACCAACTAGGGCGATGGTAGCTTATCTCTGAGAAGAGATGTGGTGGCTAGATGCCTCTGAACTGTGTTACAATGAGTATCGAAGGCCTATCTATTGTTGAGAAACAATGGAAAACCCTTAACATTCCAAAACCTAACCCTAGAAGATGAAACGCCAAACTATGAGCCCTTTTGGGTAAATTGGTACATCAACTTCCCAGGGTTGTAACTTTGGCATACAATCTCTGTTTGACACGTACAATAGCTCCTTAGAAAGATGTATCTAAGCACTACCATTTTAGGAAGGGCAACATGGGTCCATGGACCCATGTTATTCCCAGATTTCCCAAAAGACGTCGTTTAGGGCCTCAAAATGGCTCCAGAAGTTCATGACCCGAAAAACTACTAAAAATAGTAAGTTGTGCTACAATTAAGGAAACTGAAAATGCTAAGAGAAGCAATGGTGGGGGTCCAGGTGGCCACCAATATCCACCTGGATCAGTTCTCTAGTATCTAAATGGTATATCGGTTCCATGAGTAGGTTTTGAGTACTAGAAATGGACTTGGAGATATGTTCTATGAGTAATGAAGGAAACAAATCGAGGCCTTAAGCTCTGAACATTCTTTCTTTAGATCATTCACCATGAACACAACTAGAAAAATAACACAAACCCTTGGACATGTCTTTGCCATTAAATTTGGATACGGATTACATTATCAACTGTTGCATATCAAGGATGATTTGTAGCGCCTTGAACATGACCAAGGTAGTAAATTATGTACCTCAAGGTATTGTTGACTCTTATTTAGATCAATATCCTTAAACATTTATTTAAACCACCACCCAAGTCATTTTAGGGTTTCTTTAATAGAACTTCAAGTAGCATGTATGTTTCCTACATTTTAAATTGGTGTGGAATATCGAACATGGTGAATAAGGTAAACAAGATCCTTAAACTCCCATTTAACCTTATTAAGATTAAGCACAAGGAATAAAATCTTGACATAATGATATGAGATACTTATACTTGTAGTTGCATATGGGTGCCATTAAGACATTTCACACAAAAAATTGGGTATGGAGACCTTAATCAGTGTCATGGTAAGGAAAACAAACATCCAAAGGTCCTTAACATTGGTCAAGGGAGGAAAAAAATAACCTTTGGTCCTAAACATAACCATCTAGGCTCATATTACAATAAGAACGCCAACATAGGTCAAGTTCCTTAACATGGTCAATGGAGGAAACCTAAGCCGTAGACCATCTATAAAAGTTCTTAGCATCCAGAAAGGAAATGATGTAGCAAACTGCCACACCTACACATTATATATTTTAGGTAGTCTCCAAGATGTAAGGCTCAACAATGACAACCTAACCCACCATAAATGACCTTTGAAGAGGACATTTAGCCTTCGTGTGGGAATATAGGCATAGTTAGGTGATTTTGAACAATTATTATGGGTTTTGTGTTGACGGACATAATCAAGAGTAAAATTTGATTTTGTAGGTTCTAGAGGAAGCTTTAAGGCATTTAGGGCCATCAACGAGCATTGAACCATCACAAAGGAAATTTTTAGGGTATCCATGGTCTTGAAATTGAGTTAGTTAGCATTATAATTTTTTGAGCATTAAGTATCAGCCTCTGGCCTCTATATATGCTAGGGAAAAAATCTAGGACTTATTAACTAAAGAATTAGGGCTAATTATAAATCCTTGAATCATGAAGAATTACCTATTGAAGTAATCAATATTTTCTAAATAAGTAATAGGAAATGATACCATTTTTTGGCACTAGTTATGGGTTTCATGGAATAGGCATCAAAAGGGGAGGAAATATGAAAACTAAGCTCTAAATGAAGATTATAGCTATCTAAGGCTAAAATTATGCTTCTTGAAGAACAACATGTGACCTCCTTAGGGTATCCTTGTCATTTTCATCACAAAAACCTTCATCAAGGCTCATGCTCCATATCGGTAAGAATCCTCAATCTCATGGTCACCAGTTACCACTCGTCGCAATCCTCCACACTGCCTCAACTTAGTTGCAATGCATTTTTGTAACTCACATCATGTCAATCCAATGCATATCGTCATCATCATGTTAACCGTTACTATCATACTCCAACTCAACTTATCACATCTCAGTACATTGTCGACCGACATGACTTGAACTAGCTGGGTAACTAATCAAACCATCACATGGACCAACCCATGCGAATGGAATTCATCATGCCTTCATCGGTCATTTCTTCAACACTTTATCACATTTTCCAACTTCGATCAAGAAATATTCCCATCTTCACTCACCAATCAGTCTTCATGCCATACCCAGGTCCATGAAGAAATATTCATCTTATCTATTATATGTTTCCCATCAATGCTATCATCCATGTGCCTCCCTTGGTTATAAACCAATAACCACATCCATCCAAGCATTACCTCCTTCTTCTCTGAGGCCTCTTCTCCTAAGGCCCCTTTCTTTTTTATCCAAAATGGATATTGTATCAAACCTCTATGTCTAAAGTATTCATTTGATTTCATAGCACAAGTGAAGGAATGGTGGAAAACAAGGTGAAGTAGAGACCAAAGTATTGCTACATAGGAGCCATCAGATCAGTCAGATCAACCACCTAGATTAAATCGGCAATATCGCATCAGCAGAGAGGCTAGCGGTGTACATTGAAGGTGGACCTAAGGGAAATGTGATTGGATTCAGTGACATAATGTGGACCGTTAATCGAGTGCGTATATCAAAGGCGGAGGTTACATATTGCATTGCACATTTTCCAAAGGGAGGACTTATCGTAGACCAAAGACTATGCAATATGTGCAGACCCAAAAGGGTTTATAAACGCGGCTTTATGTTATTTTATTTCCGAGGCAAACAACATTTTGGGCAAGCTTCAAGTATTGGAGAGACTCCACCCAATTCTGTACACTGGCTGACACGTAGCACATCGTAGGAGAGAGAAAACCACTTTTTTGGGCGAGTAATATCCGTGCAAGTGGGCCACCAAAATGGCTATCAGCCATTGGATTGGAGATCATGTATCAACGGTGGAGATTGAGCAAACTACATGATGTTTCAAGTTGGATGTGAACCATCGGACCGAAGGAAAATCAACGGCGTGGAATACAAAGGGATTATGACCCGTAGTCAATGCGACTTGCGATTGTGATTAAGGCAGACCTAAGAGGATTATAAGGTGGAATTTATATTGTTTACATATGGATTTGGAATTTCAGTTGGATTTTCCATTGTTTCGGTGCATTCCCATGTATTCCCTATGTAAACGGAAAAGTGTTTTCTCAGGGATTTTCACCCCTGCCCAGTCCTTCCGTTTGTAAACAGGTGGCCTCAATGCCTTAAGCATTTTTGCCATGATTGTTTAAACGCTCAGAAGGGGATTGAACCCATAGCGCCGATAGGCTTAAAAGCAATTCAATGGTGGCATAGAAAGAAAAAGAGTCAGTTGAAGACAGTCACAGAAAGACAGTGAGTCAGTCAGATTGAGGCAGATTGGATAGAGTAACAGGATAGAGGGAGAGTCTGTGGACTCTTTTAGACTTGAAGTTTTCGAGCAGATCCCTCTTTGATGTCATTGTTGGTTGAGACCCTATTTTTAAGCTCACTCTTGTAATAATTTGTTCTTCAAGACTTAATATAGAGGTAGAAACTGAAAGTTGGACCAGGAGACATAGCCAGTAAGTCTGGTGAGCTCCTTGATTATTTATTGCTTTGATGTGTGTGTCTGTTATGTTTTCTGACTGTTCATTGTCTATATTATTCGCAATATTTTTTATTTGTTGCACTAAATAATATAGGCATTCCTATACATGATTCTGTAATACCTTTTCTTTTTTATTTAGTATCCATTTCGGATCAAGTGGTATCATAGCTTTCGGTTTTGGTTTTATTAAGGTTAGACAAGCTTGTGCTGGATTTTGAATGCTAACTAGATTAATGCTCAGACTAGGAGAAGGAGAACTTGTTGAGGCTAATCCAGAGATTGGAAGAGTCTATTCTCAGAGGAGAATGGCAGAAGAAGCTCCATTGGGATCATAATCTCAATTTATAGAAAGTTTTAAGACAGTCTGAGCCATGGTGGAAGAGATGTATCTAGAATTTATGAAGTGACGAGGTGAAAGCACTTCAACACCTAAACTAGACAAAGGAGCACATGAACCTTTTTTAGCTGCCCCTCCAGAAGGCAAAGGGAAAGGGGAAATACCTCCTCCACCATCTCTTCCATCATCACCTTCTTCATCCTCATCATCTTCTTTGCATAACACTATCTCTTCTAAGAAGAAGAAGAAAACTTCCTTGATCAAATTAGATGTGAAGTTTGATTTATGAATTTATGATGGAGAAATCAATGTTGAAAAGCTATATAATTGGATAAGACAAATTTATGTATATTGTCGGGTACAGAACGTTGATTCAGAATGGAAGAAGATTCAACTGGCTAGACTTCGACTTGGATGAACTGCACTAGTATGGTGGAAAGGCAAGACATAGGTTGAACTAAAAAAACATGGTAAAACCATTTATACCTGGAATGAATTTGTTTCTAGCATCAAAAAGAAATTCTATTCTTTAGCTTACATCCACCGGGCAATTATGAGTTGGCAAACTCTTTGCTAATTGAAGGGTTAAAATGTAGAAATTTATACTTAGGAACTTAGAAAGAGATATTTAACTCTAGGTATATCATTAGACTCACCTAAGACTTTATTGAAGTATATAGGTGGTCTTCGTAGCTATTTAAAGCACACTATTCTCATGTTTAATCCCACTAGCTTAGATGATGTATTAGTTCAAACCACACATATAGAAGCTAGAGGTAAGAATGTAAACCCAGAGATTGGGAAATCATTTAAATATTCTGTAAGAAAGAGAAAGGGAAAGAAGAAACTAAAATGGAAGGAGAGGAAAGCAAACACTTTAAAGAAGGATAAACCTTCATGCACTCATTGCAAGAAGGAAGGACATGATGAGGCACACTTCTAGTTTTTGCATCCAGAATGGAAACCTGAGAAATTCAGTGGTAAGGAGAGAAAGAATATTGCTACTATTTAGCAGGACTCTGAATCAGATTCAGGCGATGAAACAACAGTTACAACCAGAGGTATTAAAGGTAAAAATTATGAAACATCCACAAGTAATTCTTCACAATCTATTGATAATGAAAATAATGAGAGGGAAAGAAATGAACTTTTTCATATTAGATTAATTTCCAAGCACAATAAGATTAATACTTTATTTGATAGTGGATCACAAGCAAATTTGATTTCTGAGACAATTGTAAAGAAGTTGGGATTACAAACAAAACCTCATGACAAGCCATATCCATTAGGTTGTGTGTGTGATAAAACAAAGCTACATGTAATGAGACAATGTAAACTTAGGTTTGTTATCGGATCAACATTTGTAGATGAGGTTGATTTAGATATAGTTCCATTGGATATATGTGGTATTGTTTTGGGAAGTCCATACTTGTATGATAAGAAAGCTATTTTCTATAGAGCTAAGAATAAGTATCAACTCACTAAAAATGGAATAGAATACATTGTAAGAGCTCATAAACTCAAAGGTAACAATTTTCTCATAAACTCAGGACCGATGAAAAGAAATGTGAATTCAGGTAAGCAATTTTTACTACTGGTTGTAAAGGAAAAGGATCCTAAAAAATCCAATGCATTTGAAGGCTGTGATTCTAAACAGAAAGTTGATTTAGTTAAAGTTGTTTCAGAGTATGATGTTCTATTTCAAGAACCTAAAGGTCTACCACCCAAGCGAGAAATAGTACATGATATTTATTTACAACAAGATGCTCCATTGCCTAACATTGGAATGTACATGTTATAAAATTTAGAGAATGCAGAGATAAATAAGCATGTACAGGAGTTGCTTGATAAAGGGTTTATACGACCAAGCACATCACCATGTGGATCTCAAATCATGCTGGTGAGAAAGAAATACGGTTTGTGGAGAATGTGCATTGATTATAGAGCACTAAATAAAATAACAATAAAGAATTGTTATCGTCTTCCTCGTATTGATGATTTATTAGATCAATTGAAAAAAGCAGTTTACTTTTCTAAGTTAGACTTGTGAAGTGGTTATCATTAGGTCATAGTTGCAGAACAAGATGCACGGAAGACTACTTTCAAGAAAAGGCACGGACTTTATGAATGGTTGGCTATGCCTTTTGGCTTAACAAATTCTCCTACTACATTTATGAGAGTTATGAATGATGTACTTAGACCTTTTATTGATGATTTTGTAATTTTTTATTTAGATGACATTTCTTTTTTTAGTAAGACATGGGAAGACCATGTAAAGCATGTGAAGCAGACTTTAGATTTCTTAAAAAGGGAAAATCTCTATGTAAAACTGTCAAATTGTGAATTTGGCAGAACATCTTTAAATTATTTGGGTTATATTGTAGGTGGTGGTGAATTGAAGATAGATCCCTCTAAGGTTGAAGTCATTGTGAACTGGCTTAAACCCAAATCTGCTACAAAGGTTAGGAGTTTCCTAGGGGCAACAAAATACTGGAGAAAGTTTATTGTTAACTTTTCTTTGATTGCAACTCCATTACATGTTTTAACGGGATTGAAACAGGTGCTTAAGTGGGAAGGAAAATAAAAGAAATCCTTCGACACCTTAAAAGGGAAAATCAGTACAGCACGAGTACTAGCACCGCTACATCTTCAACATCCATTTGAGATTGAGACAAATATAGGTGACTATGCCATGGGAACAGTGTTGATGCAACACAAAAAACCCATATGCTATCATTCTGAGACGTTTGCTTCTGTAGTAGTTAATTATCCCACATATGATAAAGAATTGTATGCATTTGTACAAAGTGTGAAAAAGTGGAAACATTACTTAATGGGTAAAGAACCAATCATACATAGTGATCATCAACCACTTCAATATTTTCACTCACAAACTAAATTGCAGCAATCAAGAAATTATAGGTGAGTGGGTTTTCTACAGAAATTTCATCTTGTCATTAGATATAAGAAGGGCATACAAAATAAGGTTGCAGACATGTTATCAAGACCAATCATAAATGCATCAACTATACTTAAGCATAACTCAGTAATGCATGAAAGCTACATTGAGCAATATGCTCAAGATGTAGATTTTAAAGATGTATATGCAACTTTAAGTCATGGCAAGGAAGTAGAAGAATTGGATTATTATGTAAAGGACCAACGCTTATATCATTTGGGAAAGTTATGCCTTCCACAAACTGAAAGAGATAACATAATTCGAGAACCACGTACTTCTCTCATATCAAGTAATTTTGGTGTAAGTAAAACAGTTAATTGCAAAGGTTCTATTATTGGCAAAGAATGCATGAGACAGTTTCTAGATATATCAAAGGGTGTACTATGTGTTCTACAAGCAAGCCTAATAATCAGAAATTAGGCTTGTAGACTCCACTTCCAATTCCTTTTCGTCCTTGGGAAAGTGTTTCCATGGATTTTGTTGGGGGATTGTCATAATCTAGGAAGGTCATGATTATGTGTATGTTGTTATGGATAGGTTCAACAAAATGTGTATTTTGATACCATATAACAAGTAGGTTACAGCTGCCCACGAGGCTTTGGATTGACAGTGAATGGGTGGTACTGTTAAGGCACTCCTTGTAATAGGTCATCGGTTCAAATCCCCCGTGGGTGCTTAGGTAATATTATATAGAAAAAAAACAAGTAGGTTACAGCTGAACAAACAACAAAGTTGTTCTTTTAGAATGTGTGGGTTCATTTTGGGTTACCCACTTCTATTGTATCTGATCGAGATTCTCAATTTTCTAGGAAGTTTTGGTCAAATCTATGGGCGTTGATAGACACCAGGTTGAAGAAGACCACATCATTTCATCCACAAACAGATGGTCAGACATAAGTGGTCAACAGGACAGTGGTTGCGTTGCTCAGAGGTTATTACAGCAAGCACCCCAAGCTTTGGGATAAGCATTTCTGTTATGTGCAACATGCTTACAATTGTGCCAAGCACTCTTCTACTTAGAGATTTCCTTTTGAGACTTGTTTTAGTTTTATACCAAAATCTCCCTTGCATTTCATCTTTGGTAAAGACATAGCAGTTGATGGACACAGTGATGTGGACAAAGCAACCATGTTCATTGAACAAATCTAGGAAATTCACCAGGCAATATAGGAACAACTGGAAAGAAGTCAAGCCAGGTACAAGGCAAGACATGAAAAGCATCAAGATGAACATAGTTTTCAAGTTGGTGATCAATTATGGCTGTACATCAACAAAGACAGAATGCAAGGTGAAGGTAAGAAGCTAAAACCAATAAGGTATGGACCTTTCAAGATACTTGATAAAATTGGTGAAAATTCATTTCTCCTTGATTTACCAGCTTATATGTAGATCTATTTAGTTGTTAATGCAGGAAACTTGAGATTGTATGAACCTTCATTGATTGAAGATCCTGAAGAGCAAAGTTAGTTGCCTTCTATTGGGGATTTGTTGTCTAAGTATCTCAATGAGTTATAGGAGGACATAGTTCTCGACAGGAAGGCAAGAAATACGCATCAAGGGGATGTTGAGTACCTAAGAGTAGAACTCAAAAGTTCAAATCTAAGCAAAGCATGATGGATATAAATTGGACAAGTGAGGGAACTGTACCCTCACTTGATTGATGCCTAAAACCAACTTTTGGTGGTCCAAAAGCTTTTTCAATGGGAAGGCATGATCCAAAATGGATCTTGTATCAAACCTCTAACTCTAAAGTCTTCATTTGATTTCATAGCACAAGTGAAGGAATGGTGGAAAATAGGGTGAAGTGGAGAGTGAAGTATTGCTACACAGGAGCCGTCGAATCAGCCAGATCAATGGCCCAAATTAAATAGATGATATCACATCGGTAGAGAGGCTAGTGGTGTATATTAGAGGCATACGTAAGGGAAATGTGACTGCGATTAGTGACACAATGTGGACCGTTAATTGAGCGTACAAATCAACAACAGAGATTACATATCGCATCGTAGATTTGCCAAAGGGAGGACTTACCGCATGCCGAAGACTATGCAATATGTGCGGACATGAAAGGGTTTATAAATGTGGCTTTATGTTATTTGAGTTCTCAGGTAAACGGTATTTCAGATAGGCTTCAATTGGTAAGCAGTATTGGATAGGTTCCGCCCAATTCCATACACTAGCCAACACGTAGCAGGTCGCAAGAGAGAGAAAACCGCCTTTTCGGGTGGGTAATCTTCGTGCAAGTGAGCCATGCAAAATGACTGTCAGCCATTGGATTGGAGATCGTGGATCATTGGTGGAGATTGAGTGGACTACTTGATGTTTCTGGTTCGATGCGAACCATCAGATCAAAGGCAGATCAACGGCATGGAATAAAAAGTTATTAAGACCCGTAGCCAATGCAACTTGTGATTGTGATCGAGGCGGACCCGAGAGGGTTATAGGGTGGAATTTATATCATTTTAAGTCTGGCTTTGCCATTTCATTCGGACTTTCCACTATTTCAGTGCATTCCTGTGTATTCCCTGTGTAAACGGAAAAGTGTGTTCTCAGGGATTTTCACCTGCGCCTGGTCCTTTTGTTTGTAAATAGGTGGCCTCAATGACTTAAGAGTTTTTGAAATGATTTTTTAAACACTCAGAATAGGGTTCAACCAATAGCGCTGGTAGGATTAAAATCCATTCAATGGAAGCACAAAATAAAAAAGAGTCAGTTGAAGACAGTCAGTCAGTAAGATTGAGGCAGATTGAATAGAGTAATAGGACAGAGGGAGAGTTTGTGCACTCTTTTAGAATCAAGTTTTTCAAGCAAATCCCTCTTTGATGTCACTATTGGTTGATACTCTATTTTTGAGCTCACTCTTGTAATAATATGATCATGAATACTTAGTATAGAGGTCGATGCTGAAAGGTGGACCAAGAGACATAGCCAGGAAGTCTAGTGAACTCCTCGATTATTTGTTGTGTTGATGTGTGTGTCTATTATGTTTTTTGACTGTTCATTGTCTATATTATTCGCAATATTTTCGATCTGTTGCACTAAATAATATAGGCATTCCTACACATGAGTCTGTAATACCTTTTCTTCTTGATTTAGTATCCATTTCGGATCAGGTTTGGTGGTGCAACACCTCCTTTTCATCAAGGCACTACACTCGCCCATCTCTAAAGGTCTAGTGCATGACAAGGGCTAGGAATTTTCCTCCCTAACTCTCAACCACCCATGTGTCGGCTTGATGTTGCATCCTCAAGTAGTTCTGCACAACAACAACCTCTTCCTCCATACATATAATCTTCTCAATTCTTTCTTTTGTCAAATGAAAATAATAGATGCCCATAGTATATATGCAATAATATACTATGTCATCTAAATATTTACCTGCATCTTCTTTTTTGTTTGTCTTGGATGAAGCAATAAGGCGTTCTCCCTTTAAGAAATCCCTTGGGGAAGTGTTATGGTATAAGTCGTGTCCTTCGTTTTTGTAATTGGAGGAGTGATTCCTCCACCTCCATCCTTCTTTTCCTTCATGGCTCACGCAGCAAGGTCGATCATCCTCTTCTCCTTCATTGCTTGAGTCAAACTTCAAAATTCCTATCATTCCACATGATCATGCTTCACATTCAAGCCTGTCTCATACAAAATCATCAAAGCAATCCTTAGACAATACACCAAGTGTCTCTTCCTTTTCATTGACATGATCATGGTCTTCTTATCAACTATAATCAAGAGTATGTCTCAATCCATCATTGGTATGGCTCGTGCTGCTACCAAGAAGTCTTGTCCCAAGACCATAACATGGTCATCCATCTTGATCACCCTTAGATCCAACTTTCCAAACCATTAGCCAACTTGTACTTACATACCCCTTAGAATACCAGTCATGACCTTCATGCTCGATTTAATGGTTTTGAAAGAACTTAAATCCCTTTCCTTTCCAGCCTTCAACTTCTTGCTAAGGAAACTATTTGTAGCTCTCGTATCAGCCAACGCAACAAAACTCCTTCCACATACGATCATTTGCAAAAAACATAACCCCAACGCGTCTTCATTCGGCATGGGTATTGTCTTGGGGCGCAATTCTATAATCTTCTTCATCATTTCTTCATTAGAATTGTCTTTTGCCCCATTTCTCACCATGATCGTCCACTTAAGGTATGCTACATCCCCTTTTGGTATAATTGAGTAATTTGAACCTTGTCCAACTTGAATGGTCTTCGTTCCATTAATCTTGTCCTCCTTTGCATGTTGTCCAATCACACCTACTCGACACACATCATCTCCTTCAACTTAGAGTTCTCTAATCATTTGAAAATCATTCATCATCACCCGAAACCAAGCTCCAATCTAGTCAATGCACTCAATTTCATGCTCTTTTATGGTTATGTGATCCTCTTTGTGATTAAGAAAGTCCCCCTTGATCCCTTGTTCATGTTCCTCAACTTTGTCGTGCAACTTGGCTTGTTCCTCCCTTATGCAAACTCGGTCATCCATGAGTTCTTGGATTCTATGGTCACATTTGCACAGTTCTTCATCAAGCTCTGCAAGTTCAGCAAACTTCCCGTGGAAATATTTCATGGCATTTCACAAATCTACTATATCTTCCTTGATGCAGTTCAAGTTCTCCAACTTCTAGACAAGTCCTTCATAGTGTTACTTCCATTTAACCTTCCAAAAATACACCATCTCAATAAGTTTTTGATGAACCCTTATGGGTGCCATAACTTCGTTCAACTTGACTTGTGCCCTTGGTGTGCCTCTGTCCAAACAAAAATTCAATTTCTTTTCATGCTCAACTAGACCTTGACTTTGTTGTCTTGCCCCTACCAAGCCTCAATATGTCTCACCTTGTTCCTTTGAAACAAGCTCTGATACCAACTACCACGGCCCCACTCTAGTGGCGACTGTAGATTTTCCCACTGTAGATCACCTGGTAATGCAACGTACTGAAGCAAAACACTTGATCTACTTCTACCAACAATTGACCAGAATCTTAATCAAACATGAGCAACATCAAGCATGAACAGATATAACTGAGAATGAGAAGTAATCAACATAACATAGAAGATATATCACTAGGGAAAGCACCAGCCTAAAACCCCAACTTTGTATTATCATACAAGTGGAAATCTTGTTCAAGTTACAAAAGGAATCATCTCTCAAGCTTTCTTGCTCTCTCTACAATTAAAAACAATCTTGCTCACAGACTGAATAGACATAGCATATATCTTCCTCATGCCCTCCAAGCCTCCTATTTCCTTGCACAATTTTGGTTTGGGTGCAATGATATCACATGTGTGAATTGGCCTCATCACACTTACTGTTCCTCAGGTCCAACTGCACAATCCATAAGGAATAACATTCCTTTTGCATGCAAGGAATATTCACCAAGGAATATCCTAGAAACTTATAGTACATTGTCCCTCCATTTGCTCTCAACTAGGTCTCTGACTGAGCTGACATGCATAAGTTATCCATGAGTGAATCTTTAGTTATCTGAAATACAATAGTTACATGCATGCAAGAATTAACTAACTTAACTCTCATTAGTTTAACAAACTGTTAAATTAATCTAACTAGACTTGACTCAGTTAACTCAGCCAACTAATTACAACTCATCCTTATCTCTTTAATTGATGGATAAATCCCTCAATCAAAGGAGAAATTGTTGCATGTCCTGACATAGACTTCAAGTTCATAATTCCTTAACTAATTAATTCAAGACGAATTAATTAATCAATTTACAAACTGTTGTTGATATCGAATTCAAATTTTACTTCCTATGTTTAGTCCAAGGACTGACTAAAATAAAAAGAGATCCCGAAATGCTATTTTTCGAAAAACTATTTCTAGCACTTTCACTTTTCAACCATTGTAGCTAAGATCTCGAATGGCTAAACCGATATTTATAGCCCAGCTATTTATAGCAGTGTTATTTTTAGAATTTTCTATTTTTAGCATTTCTTGTTGCAAATCTCAACGCTCCCTCTCAACAAGAAAGGGATTATCAGTAACCCCGATCCTATCTCTATAGAACTCGAACTTGCATTTTGATAATGCCTTAGTCAAAATATCTGCATCCTGCTCCTCGGTCAAAACATACTGCAACATCATCATCCTCTTGACCACACAGTCGCATAGATGATGGTAATAGATATCTATATGCTTTGACCTATCATGAAACACTGGATTCTTAGAGAGTTTTATGCAACTCTGATTATCACAGTATATCACTGTAGGATCCATCATCTGAACAAACAATCCCACTAGAATCTTTCGCATCGAAATGGCCTGGCATGCTTCCTGGCTGGCAACCATGTATTCAACCTCTGTTGAGTTAAGTGCAACTGATCTCTATTTCCTGCTATACCAAGAAACTGTAGTTGAACCAAGGTTGAAGATTCCTCTAGAAGTGCTCTTCCGGTCTGATGGACTACCAGCCCAATCCACATCTGTGAAGCCTTGCAGTATCACTCCCTCTATCCGTCTATACCATAATCCATATTGTGTAGTGCCACTGAGATATCTCAGCACATGCTTTGCTTCCTTCCAAAATAGCTTGGTAGGCTAGCTTGACTCAGCTGGTTCATCGCAAATCATAAGTCGGGTCATGTGTTCACCAAATACATGAGTGAACCCACTAGCTGCTGATAAACAGTAGTGACTACT
This sequence comes from Pinus taeda, assembly GCA_000404065.3. Lineage (NCBI taxonomy): Eukaryota > Viridiplantae > Streptophyta > Pinopsida > Pinales > Pinaceae > Pinus > Pinus taeda. Next base: position 137,138 of record APFE031596960.1, on the reverse strand, counting down.
ACCTCACCTGAAGTAGCATACTCCTTCCTCCAGTTCCCAGCTAGGGGAGTCTGCATGGGTTTGCACTTCTCCATGTGAAAGCACCTAAGTATCTCATTGGCATACTTTCCTTAAGACACAAATACTTCCCATATTTCTGCCACACTTCCATGCCTAGAAAGTAGTGCATGAGGCCCATGTCCTTCATCTCAAACTTTCTTGCAAGGTCCTCCTCGCAAGATTTTATTAGCTGATCATCACCTATAAAAATCAGATCATCAACATAAAGTAAAATAATCAATACCATGATGTGGTAAAGGTTCGCATCTGCTTCACTCTTTCTGAAGCCTAACTAGGTGAAATAGTTATCGATCCTAGTATACCAAGCACGGGTTGCTTGCTCCAACCCATACAGTGCTCACTTGAGTCGGCAAACATGTGACTCATGATCGAAGGTCTCAAATCCTTCGAGCTGCTCAATGTATACCTCTTCCTCAATATTCCCATTGAGAAACGTCGTCTTCACGCCCATCTGATGGATCTTCCAACCCATCTGAGATGATGGAGGTAGCATCGATCTGATAGATGAGTACCTTGCTATGGGAGCAAAGGTCTCATCGTAGTCGATCCCCTCAACTTGTGAGAAACCTTAGGCAACAAACCTTGCCTTTTGTTTCTCAACGCTGCCATCAACTGCCTACTTTACCTTCTAAAGCTATCCAGAACTAACCACTGATTTGTCACCAGGTCTAGGGACAACATTCCACACACTGTTCCGTATGATAGAATCGTACTCTTCTACCATTGCATCAACCCAGACTGGTTGTTGCACTGCCTCCTGAAAATAAGAAGGTTCGGTTGCTACACACTCCCCAACCAGGGCCATGTAGCCAATGTACCTCCCGAGAGATCACCTTCGATTGTGCTGAGAGGATGGTTGCCCCACATTATCTCTCGCATCTAGCATCAATATGTCAGCTTCTCGTGAGTCTTTCCACCAGTCTCTACAAGACTCTCCAGGAGTGTTGGTCTCCACTATTAGATCCTCTACATGTGGAAGATCCACATCATCAGGAGGCTCCTCCTCCTTTGGAACTAAACGTTCCTCATTATCATGTAACTTCAGCTCCCTCTCAAGTGACACTCGCATGGCTCTTTGCGCATTGAACTTCAAATCCCTACGCACTACGGTCCTCTAACTAGCAGGAAGAAATACACGATAGTTGTGGGGTGTATCTGTTTACCCCACAAGTATCCCCAACTCAGCTGTTAGGTCTAACTTCTTCCAAACATCTTTGGTCACATGATGGAAAACTGGTGATCCAAAGATACGGAAGAGACTCACATCTTGTCGCTTCAGGGAAAAAGCCTCCATAGGTGTCTTCATCCCCAAAATACGATGAGGTTTTCTATTTTGAAGGTACACTGTTGTATTGCATGCATCAGCCTACAGATGAAGTGGTAGGCTTTGGTCATGCAACATCGCTTGAGCTGCTCCCACAATAGATCTATTCTTTCTTTCATCCACCCCATTCTGTTGTGGCTTATAAGGTGTCGTCAGTTCCTTTTTAATTCCTTCTACTGCGGAAAAATATTTAAACTGCTGGGAAATATACTCTACACCATTGTTGCTATGCAAGGTTTTTACTTTCTTCCCAAATTCTTTCTCTACCAAGGCTTTGATTCGTCTTTTGCATAAAGTAGATCCAGCATCTACGAGAAAAATCATCAATGAAAATAACATAGTACCTTTGTTTAGTGGTTGAGGCTGTAGAGAATGGTCCACATACATCTGAGTGAAGTCGCTCCAGGATTGCTCGACCTCTACTATCTCGATCCTAAAAGGAATCTTTTGCATACTTACCCAGGGTGCATCCTTTGCATGTATCTATTTTCTCCAGTTTTCCCTTGGGTAAGCCGGTAGAAATTTGTTGCATGATCTTCAAGGCCCCGTGATGCAAGTGGCCCAATCTCCTATGCCATATCTCACCAACATCTTGCCTTTGTACCATATCTACTTTGGAACTAAGTGCAGCACAATCATCTATTACTAGCTTGTAGATATTCTTTACTCGAATCCCTATTCACTTGGTCTATCCGGTGCTGATATGCCTCAGGAATTTTTTTTCCTTTACTAAAGACGACATCATAGACTTTATCTTCTAGCATAGCAACAGACACAAGATTCTCTTTCAAACCTGATAAATATTTAATAGCAAATAGGGTGAGAGGAGCACCAGGCTCCCTCTAAAACACAACTATACCTTCACCGGAGACACAGTACTTTCCATCATCGCCCATCTTGATCTACATCTGGAGATCCTTCTCCTCCAATGTACTGAAAAGATTCTTGTCCCCCAACATGTGGAAAGAAACTCCACTGTCCAGGTACCAAACACATCCCACCATGGATGAAACCATGAATGTGATAAGTGAGAAATCCAACTCAAACTATGAAGCTAGTGCATCACCATCAAATCCCTTTGAGGAACCCTTCTTGGATTTCTTTTGTGGACAATTCATAGCTTAATGGCCCACTTCATGACAATGAAAGCATCACACCTTCGACTTGTCAACCTTCTTCCCGCCATGAGAAGATTTGGATTGGAACACCTTCCCTTTCCATTTCTTAGCTTTACTCGCTAAAGCTATATTTTCTTCATCATCTTGTTTTGATGAAGATCCATCCCTGGTGCTCCACCTTATCTCCTCTTGCATCAGATTCGACCAAAGTCATTCCCAATCTGGCAGTTTCTCTCTTCCATTAACCGATTCTTGGTAGCTATGCTAGCTCTTTGGAAGAACGAGGAGTGCAAGAATCATCATGTCATCATCAATAGTCATGATCCCTATGCTTCCAAGCTCATCCCTCCAGGTGGTGAGCTTGTTCAGGAATGTAGAGATTGTGTCGCCCTTTTCGCACTTGATCTTTCAAAGTTTATCTTTCAGCACCAGTGTCCTCTGATCGCTGCTATTCTGATAAAGATCTTTCAATGTTTTCCACATCGAAAATGGAGTCTCCTTCCCATGGAGGCTTAAGACAATGTGATATCGAACTCCCTCCAGGATGATTCTCCTTGTTCTAGCCACACACTTTTTCCGTTCCGCCAGTTGAGTAGCATCTGTCAGCTTCTAGACTTCTTGATCAATGAAGTCCTTTAAGCCGTTATATTCTAATACTGCCTCCATGTGATCCTTCTAGGCTATATAATTTGAACTTCCATCAAGGGCATATTCGAGTCTCAAACCACTGAACACCGTTGGTGAAATAGATGTGATAAGAACTCAATTCAATATTCAGAAACCAAACTTAAAACTTCTGTTGCTTTTATATTGTTCTTCCTTGATCACTTTTTCTATGATACCATGTAGATTTTCCCACTGTAGATCACCTCGTAATGCAATGTACTAAAGAAAAACACTTGATCTACTTCTACCAACAATTGAGCAGAATCTTAATCAAATAAGAGCAACATCAAGCATGAATAGATATAACTGAGAATGAGAAGTAATCAACCATAACACAGAAGATATATCACTGGGGAAAGCACCAACCTAAAACCCCAACTCTGTATTATCATACAAGTGGAAATCTTGTTCAAGTTACAAAAAGAATCAGCTCTCAAGCTATCCTGCTCTCTTTGTACTCAAACAATACAACTCACAGACTCAATAGACATAGAATATATCTTCCTCAAGCCCTCCAAGCATCCTATTTCCTTGCGCAATTTTGATTGGGGTCCAATGATATCACATGTGTGAATTGGCCTCATCACACTCACGGTAACCTCACGTCCAACTGCGCAATCCATAAGGAATAATATTCCTTCTGCATGCAAAGAATATTCACCTAGGAATATCCTAGCAACTTATAGTACATTGTCCCTCCATTTGATCTCAATTGGGTCTCTGACTGACTGACATGCATGAGTTATCCATGAGTGAATCTTCAGTTATCTGAATTACAGTAGTTACATGCATGCAAGCATTAACTAACTGAACTCTCATTAATTTAACAAACTGTTAAATTAATCTAACTGGACTTGACTAAGTTAAACTAAGTCAACTAATTACAACTCATCCTTATCTCTTTAACTGAAGGTTAAATTCCTCAGTCGAAGGAGAAATGGTTGCATGTCCTCACATAGACTTCAAGTTTGATTTTCCTTAACTAACTAACTCAAGATGAATTAATTAATTAATTTCCAAACTGTTGTTGATATCAAATTCGAATTTTACTTCCTATGTTTAGTCCAGGGACTGACTAAAATAATAAGGGATCCCGAAATGCCATTTTTAGAAAAGCTTTTTTTAGCACTTCCACTTTTCACCCATTGTTGCTAAGATCTCCAATGGTTGAACTGCTATTTATAGTCAGGATATTTATGGCAGTGTTATTTTTAGCATTTCTTTTTGCACACTTTTCAACAGAATAATACCCCAAATTTTATCATTTGTAAACATACACCCATTGTTGTATTAATTAAGAGAATATTTAATGCATATTAATTAAGAGAACATTTAATGCAGAGTTACCTTGTTACAAATGTTGTGGGCCTAGTTCGCAAGGGGTAGCTCAAGTGACAATGGCCATGGAATGAAGTCTCACCGAACCGGAGATCTTGGGTTCAATTCTTGTGCTACCCTCCCCGAAAATGGGGTGCATAATGGACATGTAAAAACTCGAAAATGAGAGGGTCCTACCAAGCTTACAAAAAAACAAAATGTTGTGGGCCTAGACCCTAGTGAGATAAAGTAGCTATTTGCCCATAAAATTATATAATATGACATCTATAAGTTTTAAATTGAATATAATTCTCAAAACCTTAAGCTTACATTTAACACGAGTGAGGGCACTAGATTGTACTATTAGAGTATAAAAAAATCCCAAAACACTTAGCCTTACTCTTCCAAGAGACCAACAAAACTTGTCAAAAACTTGGAATCAAATCCATAGAAGGTTAAGGAAACAAAAAACACAAGTATAGCTGCACCAAAGTGTAGATTCATAAATATCACGAAAGAAAGAAAAAAATCTTCATCTATAGAAGTAAAATAATGGGGAAATATGCATATACGCAGTTTAAGTTGCTAAATAATAAGTAGGTTAGAGAAAAATCATTGATGTTGAGACACTGGAAGTTGAGCTAAATGTTTGGAGAAATGATCAAAACTTTTAAGTATTAGTCATTAATCTTTTAAGTAAAGTCACTTTTTAATTTCAACATTTCGTTATTTTCATTTAATGTGAACACTTAATTTTACATCAATTGGTTTACCTTAATACTATTATAAAAATAAAAAGTTTGTTAAAAATAATAAAATTTTAATCTCTTAACAATTTTATAAGATTGTTTTGTTATCGAGTGTATTGTTAAGGCACTCCTAGATGTTAAGTTACCGGTTCGATTCCCCACCCTGTTCGGGTGTTATTCTTGGACATGGCCATGATGTAGTCTCGTTACTTTAAAATATAAATATTAAAAAATAATTTATACCTATTTGAGCGTTATTCTTGGACATGGCCATGATGTAGTCTCATTACTTTAAAATATAAATATTTAAAATAATTATATTTATCTAGGGGTGGTAGGTGGTGGTGCTCTATGACTCTAAGGAAGCTAAAGTTGTAAAATATTAATGGGGCTTAGGATGCATGACAAACTTGGTAGACTCCCTCCTTATTCAGCATTTAGTGAAGGACTCCTCTCTGAGGGGAAAAAACATTAGAAAGACTTATAAAAAGAATTACGAAAACAACAAAAGAGTTATCTTCAATAGTATATTTCCATGTGTGATCTCAATAAAGATGCAGACTTATGTGCTAATGCAGGGTATAAATTAATGTTGGGAGATTTAAAAATCAATGGTTGAATCAGGCCCTCTCTTATTCCATAGAGGGCTCTCTCTTATTCCATAAAACTAAATAGATTGGCATTGCACAGTTAAAAAGGACTACATTATCAATTAGTTATAGTAGTAAATTTTATTTTTTGATGGGCCAGTTTTGTAATATATATACCTACACAACCATGTTTTTTGTACTTTAGTTTGAAATCTCTTAAGAAAATTTTAGATTCCAAAAGAAATTTAAAGTATAATAATATACCACCTAATACATTTACTACAATCCAAATCCAAACTTATATTATAAATATAAAATTCTCATTCTAATTTAAAAAACATAAAATCCAAAACATTAATTATATTTAGATTATAATAATTAGAATATATTAAATATATTATTTATCATCATTATATTTATATATTTATTATCACCACCACCACCATCATCCTTTTTATCTTATTTTTATATATTTTATTATTTTTTATATTCATCGCATATTACATCAACGTATTACCATTCTTTCAGCTCGTTCATAGTAATAATTTTGCAGCACTTTACCATGTTATAAACATTGATATCATAAATGCCTATAATGTCTATGAAGTGAAAAAGAAAAACTTGCATATATTGTTTTTATTTTATCGTTATTTGTTTTTTATTAATACGTTGTTATTTTGTGTTAAAAATATACTACTAAAAAACAATGAATTTATGTGTATTATTTGAATATTAATATTGTGGTAAGAATTTTATTATATAAATTGTAAAGTGTGGGAAGAGATTATATATATTATATAAAGGAGTAGAATACAAGTTTTTAATAATAAATATTAAATTTAATAACTAAAATTTAATAAATATATTAAAAAAATTGTTATCAGAAATAAAGAAATTAAATTCAATTCAAAACTTAATTTTACTTATTAAATATTTTCATCATCACAAATAAAGAAATGATATTAAATTCAAAACTTAATTTGGTTATTTTTTCTTTATTGTTTTATTTTTATAATTTTAAATATTTCTGGTTAGGGTTAAGTATCTAGGTACATTTTATTTAGATTTCGATTTCTCTCCATTTGCCCTTATTTTCTCCATTTTCTACCTGTGCCCCTACTCATTCCTATAGAGAAAGTGGAATAGTAACTTCATTGTACAAATTAATAAAATATGCAATCATTCTCAACTTTCACCATTAAAAAGATGTTAGGTATGAGATTATATTTTATTTCTATTAATTTGTCGTACATTATCTAACAATACTATTTTTGGAAAGAACTTTGTGACTCCAATCTATTGCATCATTTACTTTGAGTCTTCAATTCATAGCTTATAATGATGATTTGATAATGATGAGCTCAAATCATTGGAAATTATATATATATATTTCTATTTCTATTTCTATTTTACATATTTATATATTATTACTCTGATTTAACAACTCAATACTTTCTTTATTTCCATTTATATGCATAAAATATATAATTATTTGTTTATTTTTGATATTGTGGAGAAAATTTGAGAGTTGATAATGGGTAGTGTTCTTAAAGATAATATTTTTTTTAATTTACTCTACTGTAATATAAATAAAAATGATTAATTCTTACAATATTATTGTGTGGCATCCATCCACATATATCAACCACTTTTCATGTGGTTGTGTTAGTGTATTTTATGTGCATAAGTAACCTTATTTTAGAACTAGGGTTCACAATATAGATTTTTTTAATAATAAATATTAGGTGGATGGCTAAGATTTAATAAATAAATATTATTTGTGGTTGTAAGAAATAGAGGGATGAGATTAAACTCAAAAAAACCTTGACTACTTTGTTCTTTATAATTTTAAAACTTTTTTAATGATAGACAAATGTTTAGGTAGTTTTTATTTTGGTTTCCATATCTTCTCTTTGTTCTCATTTAACTTATTTTTATCCATCATCTACCTATGCCCTTGCTGGGCCAGTCTTGTAGAGACAAGAAATTGGTGGTTACTCCATGACACAAATTAACAAAATGTGTGGCCATTCTCTTCTCAAACTCTGGGATGGAGAGGAGGCTATATACAAAATTATATTTCTTTTTCTATTAATCTGCAATATGTTGTTTGATCTTATCATTTGTGGAAAACAGCCTGAATGTTGTCGGATTTGTGACTCTAGTCTGGAGTATTGGGTTACTTTTGGTCTTCAATTCAAATACTTACAATGACGAGTTTCAATCACAAAGAAGAAATTTCATTTGATCATTTTTTTAGTTGTTCATGTGTTTATTTTTATTTTTATTGAATTATTCATATTCTTCTCCTATTTTCATTATATATATTATAAACAAATAATTATTTTATTTATTTTTGTTATGGTAAAGAAAAGTTGAAAGTTTGATATAGATAAGATTATTAAAATAAGATTATTTTTTTAATAATAATATTTTCAAGTTAAATATTATGATTATCAAGCTAAAAAATACATATCTTTGCTCTTTGTTTATAACTAGTTTGTTGTTAGGAACACTAACAAAATGACAGTGGAACAAGGAGCTCTCAACTCAAAAGGTTTTCATGTACCATAAATAAATAAATAAAAAAACAAAACAAAACAAAACAAACAAACTAACTTATCCAGTAATAATGTTCATGCAAAGAACATGTAAATAAACATAATGAAATGGAAAAAACTTTATTATAATAAGAAAAAAAATAGATTACATTTTAATTTATAATATCTTATATATAATTTATAATATTTTATATATATCTAGACTTAATTTCAATGTTAATTTCTAAATATTTATTAATAATCATAATTTAATTAATTTTTAAAATTAAAAAACAAAACAAAACAAAACACACTTCTTTTTCATCATAAAAACTATTTTCAAACAGATCAATTAATTTCTTAATTATGTTGAATAAAAATCCCATAAACAAAATTAATTCAACACAAACATCCTGATACAATTTTATACCAAAAAACCCTCATATAATTGTTTTCAATTTTTCCTTTATCACAGTGTTAATGGACCTTAAGGATTCCATATGTCTTGAGCGTAATTTCGAAAGCCATAGTTCCTAAGGGTTATTAATCTACCACCACTCAATCGCAACCTCGGATTATGTATGGCAAATTTTCAGGGAAAATGAAAAACCTGTTTTATTTTATTTAAGGGTCATATAGTTCTTTTGAAGGGACTTGTCACAATCTCCTAGGGTTATATACATTTTTTTTTTAACTTTTTTTTACATGGGGAAGGAATCCCCGCTGAAGAAGCAACATATTACATTATATACAATATCTGTACAAATTTGTACAATCGAAATTCTTACAATACAATCGTTGCGTCACTCTGACGACAACCCAGCATAGTCAACATATGATGCATAGCATCCAACATGTAGGCGCGAATCGAACCTGGGTGGGGAGGGCATTAGTGCACCATCCCAACCACCTGAGACACAACGCAGGTACGAATAATGTATTTAAAAAAATGCAAATGGGAATAATGTATCTTAAAAAAATTCATAAGGCATGATTAGATGCAAATGGCATATGAATTAAGAGTTTAGGTTGAAATGTAAATGGTAAATTGATTAAGGGGGTCTTTTGAAGATATTGTGTTTAAGTATAAATAATATGTTGTATCTAAATTATTTTTTAAAATTTTAAATAATTAGTATCATTTAAAGAAGGGTTATAAATACAAGTTTATTGATCTAAATTATATTAAGAGAATTGTATTAATTTGATATATAGATTTTAAATATCTAATAGTCTTTATGAACACAGCATTGCTAAGATAGGTTGGAGAAAGGGTCATAGTGTATCTAATTATGTGATGGAACCCAAACAATTATTAATTAAATTGGTAAGTAATTATAAGAGCATTTGCATGTGGCACATATGGCTATACACCTAACCTAGGATATTGTCAAGATTGACAACACTAGATGGTTAAATCCACTGCTCATGAGGGTGACAGAAATGATGTTACAATATACAAGGTTGACACAAGGGAATAGAAGATGCATGCAAGCTATGAGGAATAATGATACCTTATCAACGGTTCACTAAAGAAATGTCAAATTGTCATTGTCAATTTGGTCTAGCTCAAATGGTTGTGGAATGGAGTGATATCTTTTCCACCTAGGGACTATTCCTGTAAATGGCATGTCAAGTTCACAATGTGTATATTGTTGTACTAGATTTGAACCTCATTGTTGAGCTGGCCTTGTGCTCTAAAGAATCTATTATGAATATAATTCATAACAAGTAAATAAATAAAATAAATGTAAATATTAAATAATCAAAAATTGATTATGTTAAATAGTCATTAAGTTAAGTGAAAAGACATGTCTAAGAGACATGCCTAATCATGAAAGGTCACATGCTTAGGTATAAAAGCAAGGCATCATGGTAACATTCATATCACTTGTACAATTTTTATATATTAATAAATTATTATTACAAATACCTCTTGTGTATTTTTACATTCAGCCTACAAGCTATCAGTTTTTATGCTTCAGTGGTATCAGAGCCATAGCGCACAATATAATCATGCGAGTCTTTGAATGTTGTTCGCCGCACAATGTGCCATTACATTCACGTCCTGAATCCATGGAGAATTTTAGTAAAATTCAAGAAGCATTTCAGCGTTTAGAAATATCATATGTAGAAATTAAAGCATGTCGAAGGTAAATCGATAATAAGGAAGTTGATAGCGATAGTGAAGAAATGAAACAAGATCAAAATGTGGACTACCTTGAGAAACAAGGAGATGTACAATATGATAACAATGAAGAAGAAGTCTTCAATGAAAACCTACCATCTGTGACTCTAGAGAAAGAGCAAGTTGTTGTAGATATTGACAATGAAAGGATATTAGATTTATCCCTATTAAAAAAAGATGTCAAAGAACTGTGTATCTATTGTGCGCCCCCAACCACTCCGACCACTGGGCCCCAATCGTCAAAACTGTCGTATGTTGTAAACGTTCATTGCAGCATAAAAAAAATCGAGACCGCTACTCCAGCATGCCTCTTATTCTGTTGTTCCAATATATTAAAATAACGATGTATGCTGCAATCTAACCTGTATGCCCGTTCATCGTTCCAAACAGTCCTTCCGTTCCACCCTCGACCCTGCCAACAGTCCTTCGGGTTCCACCATCACAGCGTGCCAAAACTAGCCCCAACAGTCCCGTATTCGTTGCTTGTTTATCGGGCTCTCGAACCAAACCCCATTGTCGAAGACATCGCTGCCGTCGGTCCATTCAACTGCATTCCTGACCTCGTTCCAAACTTCGCCTCTGCTTTCATCGACATCGTATCACCCAATTCCACATTTAATCGGCGTTGGTCAAACAACGTGACCCATCCATTTGATCACGTTTCTTTGATATTTTTGATATTTCTTAGAAACTATATTATAAACTTAATATAGTTTTAATAATTCATTATATATATAAATTAAACAAAAAAAAAATTGTATTTAAAAAAATCAGTAAAAAAAATAAATTATTATCTTAAAAAATCAGATATTAAAAAAAAAAATTTATTATTGGAAAAAAAAAATCCAAGGGAATATCATTGATGAGCTATAAGACAAGAGGATGGCTAGATTATACACATCGAGACGATAGACACTAAGTGAAGAAAATCCATAGCATTAAAGCTTTGAGGACAAAGCTTCTGAAGAAAGGGGCTATGTTATAAATATAATTCATAACAAGTAAATAAATAAAATAAATGTAAATATTAAATACTCAAAAATTGATTATGTTAAATATTCATTGAGTTAATTGAAAAGGCATGTCTAAGAGACATGCCTAATCATGAAAGGTCACCTGCTTAGTCATAAAAGCAGGGCATCATTGTAACATTCATATCACTTGTACAATTTTTATATATTAATAAATTATTATTACAAATACCTCTTGTGTATTTTTACATTCAACTTACAAGCTATCAGTGTTTATGCTTCAAAATCTAAAATTTACCTTGGGTACCACCCTTGAAATGAAGGAAAGTGCCCAAGAGTTTCTCCTTGGGATATGTTACATGGAATTAAATGTTATTTTATCATTACATAAAACTAGCTAGAACAAAATAAAAGAGGGTTGTATCAATTGTAGGTACAATCAACAAGGTAATATGCCAAGCACGTAAAAGGGACAACATATCATGTATAAGATAGAATGAATAAATGCAAGACAAATGTACAAGATGTTGAGGGTAGTTACAATGCATATGTGACATATGCCAAGCACATGAGTAGATAAACACACAAGCAATTTCACAAGGCAAAATTGCAAGATGTTGAAGACAATTACAAGGCATATAACAACAACATTCACAAGGCACAAAAGTAAGGTGAATATATAAGTAATTCCCTGGCACTCGACTTTGACAAGTGGTGGAAGACTTAACATGTCTCATTTTTGTATAAACATTGGCAAGGATTAGCATTGTATGATGGTCATTGTGACCATTAAGAGTGTTGTCTAACTTTTGCATTGGTCCCTTAGACTATGTTGAATGTGTATTCCTTATTACATTAATAAATGTAAAATATGAGAGAAGGAAAAAGAAATGTTATAGGACATTTTTGTATTTATATGAAAGGTTCTTTCCTGGTGTTATGTAAAATATATTTTCCAAGTTTTGTTATGTTTGTGCTTGAATGTTGTTTCTATCCCCAACACTAACACCATGTAAGTAAAGTAACCATAAAGCAAGTATTGTAAGTTACAACATTATACATAGAGACTACATCTATTTCAAAGCAAGATGTTTCTTAATTCACCCCAAAGTCAAAAAAATTAACCACGTCGACTAACTTTTATAAAAACTCAAACACAAAATTTGCTTTGTCCTTATAATAGTAAACAATTGACAATAAAAGAAATTCTCTAGATATAGAAGTGTAAGGCATGTGTATACACAACCTTTGTGGATGTTGAATCCTAGATAAGATAATATATTGCATTTACAAACACTTACTAGGTGAATTATTTTAGATTGAAAAATATATTGGGTTGTCTTCCCCATGAGGGATCTCATTATAAACATAGGTGTCATGTGTATGATTGACTAATTCTTGGATTTTTTGGATACTTCATAATGACGCTTAATTTTATTTTATTTTTGATGCTTGACTTACCCACTCGAACACATATCAATTCAATATATGAGTATAAGTTTTTTTTACTCTGAGTTGCAATGAGATAATGATGAGAAAATCCCTTGAGAGAGCGCCTTTAGGAACTACATGAGATAAATCAGCAAATCCAAAAAGATAATGAGTCACTTATGAAGATAATCCAACAATTGGAGACAAGGAATCAAGCACTACATAGGTACCTACAAAATCATGTGAATCTCCTTGAGGCACAACATGACCAAGTTCTAGATAGATTGCACAAAGGATCGAGGGACAAAAAAGCCATGTTAGCCATTCTTCAAAGGGAGTTAAAAGAGACAAAAGAAAAGAGGAGGTTAACTTCCACTTCAGATGCACAAAGCATGACAAGTATTTCATCTTCAGGCCTTGCTCAAATTGATATAATACCAAAGGGGTAGGCTCAATGCCACTACAAAAGTTAGGTTTTGATGGTCAAGGGCTTGGAAAATATGGTTTAAGGCATGAAGAGCCCCATTGAGGTACTAACCATCTTGGATAGGTTTAGGATTTAATGGTGGGAACATAACCCATTGAGAATGTTTCAAGACAACCCCAGCCACCATGATAATTTAGAATCAATTTTGTGAAGGCTTAAGGCATAGAAGGTTTTGGCACTCCCAATGAAGAATGATCAATGACATTGTACTATAGTTTTTAGGTTTATGTGGTTGGGGTTGTTGTTCAATGGAGGAAGATCCATTGATTTAAGGATTTCAGTGGATGCTCTGAAACCAAAAGCCAGGTCCATCTTCACGACACGAGGAAAGATGAAAATCATATAGAGAAATAAATAATGTGAGCAGAGTATGAGATGTGTCATTCAAAAATCATAAATAGTTGACTTGAAACAAGTTGATATTAGGAAAGTCAAGAAATGTGAATAGATGACTTGAAACAAGCCAACATTTCCTCAATTACCTAATATCATCTTGTTTCATTTCAGTTATTTAGGGTTTTTGAATGGTGCATTCCATATTCTACTCACACTTGTGGTTCTAAAATGTCAACTGAAATCCTTGAATATGTGGATCTTCCTCCATTGATCAACATTGTACTAGTAGCAGGGTAGTAGCACAAGCACCTATTCATAATCCATTAAATGGAGGAACGGGAAAGCGAGTTTTTAAGCCTCTTGGTAAACAACAAAGGTTTGTGAAGAAACCTTTACTCCTTGCTTATATTGTAAGAAAAAGGACCATGAGGCATTTCAATGTTGGCTTGTGATTCCTTGTTCCTTTTTTGGTCAAAACAACCATTGTGAGGCTAAATGTTAGGCGAAGTTGTTAATAACCAAAGGATCGAAAAGTTTCAAAGTGAAGCAAGGACGTAAAACACTCTCTCCCACTAGGAAAAAGGACAAATTAGGAAATCAATAGAGAAGACTAATGTTCAAGAATACAACAAGAAAAACTTATGTAGTCATTGCCAACAAAGTGGTCATTAGAAGAAATGTTGGGGACTCCCATCATTTCCTTCATGCCAAGAATAAAAGGATAGATCCCAAAGGAGGCTTGAAATGCAAGGAAGAGAAGAGGAAGATGCACAAGCTAACAAGTCTTAGCTTCTCTTAAACATGTATGTAGTGTCAATATAGAGGGAGCTACTTCATTATTGCAACAAGATGTTAGAAAGGACTCCTTTTGGAAGTACTAGTACATTATGGTTATGAGAGCTAGCAAGAATTAGTTTTGGCATGGACCTTCCTTCATGAACCAAAGAACCAAGGACAACTAAGGATGAGATGTATGAAGAGCTATGAAATTCCTAGAGGGCAATGAAACCCTAAGGACAAATTGTTGTATCATTGTAGATAGCACAAAATGATAGAGATGTTAGTTTATGGATTTGGGGTGGAATCGGATAGTTGTTCTAGTCTTTAAGGTGTCAGAAGGCTAAGGAACACGATATCCTAAAAACCTAGAAAAGGTTTCGAGAGAAATCACTTAGAAACCTCTCAATTAAATTAATTAATCAATAATTAAAAAGTTCTAAGTTAACTTAGGAAAATTGAATGATTAATAGGTATTAATTGAGGAAATCGACTTTTGCTCTAGAGACTTCCAAAAAGTGACTTGATGAAGACTTAGATTATCTGAGCCATTGATCGCAATTAGATCTTAATCGTTGGACATTTCCACAATGAATTCTAGAGTCAAGGAGAGAGTCGAATTCATCTGCAAGGTCATACCAGTTGGTGTGAATTCTACAATGTGCAAATCTAGGCAATGGATCGTTTTCCAGTTGTCGAGAATCAATTCTAGAAGGTAGAGCAAGCTTTCCAAATGCAAGTGCAAGATCACCAAAGGAGTACAAGATCAATCAACTCAAGATCTAGTCAGCCAATGTGCAGAGCAGAGGGGAGTGATAATTACTAGAGGAGGTCAAGTTGGG
Source organism: Pinus taeda (assembly GCA_000404065.3). Classification (NCBI taxonomy): domain Eukaryota; kingdom Viridiplantae; phylum Streptophyta; class Pinopsida; order Pinales; family Pinaceae; genus Pinus; species Pinus taeda. The sequence goes on along the minus strand of APFE031596960.1, from coordinate 121,742 downwards.
TTTTGCATAGGAAACAATGAGTTTCCGGTTCGATCTGCCACTTGGGGTAGTGGAGAAAATTTTATGGAGCTTCACTAGTGTTTGGCAAGCAGATTATTGTACTCTCTAATTTTGCTGAAGAATAATAAAATAAACCCTCATTCGCTGCATCAATTTTCCCTTTGGGGTTTTTCCAGAGACGTTTAGTCCAAAATAACTGTCAAATTTGTATGTGTGCATATATTTCTCAATTCCTTATGTTACTTCCACAACATATTTTATTTGTGAAAAATGCATCAACGAGTTATTTGTTATATTTTGTAAACAAATAAATTTCTTATCAATTAACAGAGTAATTTCCAGTTGATGCATTTGAGGAAACTTCACAATAGACATAAGCAAGCCTTAGGGAATGGAAAAAGAAACTTATAGGACAATTGTGGAGACACATCAACAACATATCATGTGCAAGCCTTGTGAATGGATAGACCCACATTAGCATTCAAATTATGAAGATTTTTAGAGATAACTCCTAAGGCAAAGTTTAGAGGAAAGCCTAATTACATTTATTTAAATTATGACAAAACTTCCCTGAACGAGATTAACCACAAGGATGAGGAAAGAATCTCAATAGTATGATTTGAAAAAACATTGTTAGAGAACTAAGCTCTAGAAATTGTCTAACCTTTTGAAATATCTAAAACCCTTTGATATTGGGAGATCTAATCCAAAAAGTGTGAAAAATCAGTGACATGATTCCTACTGCAACAAACTGATGATATTTCTCATATTTGTTAAATTACTTAAACGAATTACTTACGGTTTGCTTCGGCAAATATTGAAACGCACAGACTGCGACCTACACAAAATAAAATATTGCAGAAACTAAATAATGCACTAGAGAGAAATAAACACACACATATACACTGTTGTTTCAGACAAATGTCCCCCGAAAAAACCCAATATGGGAAAACCAATGCAGCAGCTGAGGGTTTTATTTATTATGCAGTAGTAATTTGAGTACAAATTGTTAGATGCCCAAACTGGCAATTTGACACAAAGAAATACTAACAAGGAGATAGTGAGAAAAATCTCACACTGTCACTGGCGATCCGAATATGATCCAGACTCTGGATGGTTGGCCCCACGCTACCTTTGTGCGAACTCTGCATCAGCATACACAAACCTGCATCACAGTCTCTATGCTCTACGTCAGCCTATGCAAACCTGCATCACAGTCTCTATGCTCTACGTCAGCCTATGCAAACTTGCATCACAGTCTCTGGGCTCTGCGTCACCTCTTCCTCTGATCTCCTATTGGTTGGAACTTCGATCCTCTGGCCCTCTGGTCTCACACCTCAGCTTCTGGCTCCAGAATTTGACTTTCCCAGTTGAATCTCAGACTCCCTCAAAATCTCTACACTACCTCTGTGTGGCACTGTGTTGCCTCTCTAAACTTCTCTCTATATTCTCTGCCTTGCACTCCTCAAAGTTGGAAAACTCTCCTCCAGTCTACTATCCCTACCGCTCTCTAACTGCTTCAACTTTGCTAAGTCACTTCTAGCAACTCACAGCTGCTACTCAGGAAATCAACTTCCGAGCAAAATCGAACTCCACAAGTGTGTTCTCCAAGTGCCCATCGAACTCCTTATAATCTCTTGTTGGAGCACCAACGGCCAAGATTAAAACATAATCAAGGGCTAAGATTAACTAGGAGTTGATCATCATCTTCTTCTAAAAGATCCAAACCTGATTTCATTAATACCCTTTAATTAACCAGATTTCCTAAGTTTAGAATTAGGGAACCATTTAAAAGAATTAATAATTAAATCATCTCTAGGTGGAATTTTCCTAAACGATCTCTGCGTATCTGGAGAATGCATGTGTCTTAGCCTCTCTGCAAAATCTCGAGGCAAGAGCACATCCATTGCTACAGAAATCAACACTCCCTCTTAGCGAGGAATGTGCTCTAGTGCTACAACCCACTAAAGCGTCACTCTATCTTTGTACCATCTCCTATTGTGTTGTTGATGTCTGGTTGCTGCTGGCCACCAACCACTACACAACTCTGATTGTTGCATGTGTTGTTGTTGGCCCTGTTGAATTGTTGCCAACACTGCAACCTTCTCCATCTGTTGTTGTTGCAACTGCAACAAAAAAGCATCCAAAATATTGAACCAACCGTGGTCATTATGATGCATCTGTCATCCGAGTTCTTACAACTACTAGCCTCTATGTTGTCACTTAAGCCTCTACGTTGTTGCTGACTCTACACTGTGCCAACTGCACTGCTGCCAACTCTGCTCTACGCTGCTCAGTCTCTGACCTGCTACTAGCTACTGCATTTGTCACTTTAGCCCCTAATTGCACCAACTGCCACTGATCCATCCTGTTACTGCATGTCTTGGGCTCCCGTAGCAAGGTATTGATTCATGAGGTGGACCTCCTCAAGAATCTTGCCCATCATGAATTCTAGATAACCCCACCTCACCATTGGAGGCATCTCAACAATCATGGCAAACTCTTCCTCCAGTCTGGAGGACAGCTTGTCGATATCAATGGATGCAGCGTGTTGATCCTACTTCTCCTCTTTGTCCTTATTTCTGAGAGGACACTGAGTGTTGTAGTGGCCCAGCTGACCACACTTGAAGCACTTGATCTTTGAAATGTCCTTCCTTCTTTTGCGTTGCTCCTGCTGCACCTTTGACGCAAGGGCCACGTCCTCCTCTTCCTTCACTTACTTCATCCCATTGTTGCTACTGCCACTAATGGTGGCCTTCACCAATCACGCCTCATTTCCTCTTGTTGCAGATCAGCCCCACACACGTTCCTAATCTGGCAGTTTTTCTCTACCCAGGATGCTCTGGACGAAAACTTGTCAATCTTCAAAAACGTTATTTAGCGCTAATCGTACAAACTCAAAGGGTTGGGGCATTGACCCTACTGAAGCCAATTGGTCCTGGACATCCTGAAGCCTCATAGGGAAGGGATCTACACACTCCCCTTTCTGCATCCTCGTGCATCTCAGCTTCTCCTCTAAGTACATCTTATGTTGCTTGGAATATCCTTCGTACAGCGTAGCTAATGCTTCCCACATCTGTTGGGCAGTATCCTTGCCAACTATATGGGATAACACATGATCTCGAACTCCGTCGAGAATGATCCTCTTAGCTCTCGCCATCTCAGCATTGTACTTATTAAGAGAATCTGCATCGGTAGGTAGAGCTACCACACTATCGACATAAGTTTTGAAATTATGCTCATCTAGAAGGCAGAAGATCCTAGCCTTCCAGATCACATAGTTGGAGGCTCTGTCCAACCGATCTTGATCTCTTAACCCAGTTGATGCCATCTCTCTTAGAAAAGTCAAACTGCTTCCTCTTCTCCTCTGTGCAACTACTGCCCAACTATTCGCACTCCCTTCTGGAGTGAGAAATCCCGCACACAACTACTACTGCTCTGCTAAGAAAATTCGAACTTCTTGGCTAGAAGTCCTCAGAGGAAGGAATTCCCTCAATATGTGCAATCCTCTCCTTCTGACACTATTCTGCCAACAACTGCTGCAAAATAACTGTCCCAGTTGAAGATCTGCTCTACAAGGAAAAATACGTTGCTCCCTTCTGCCTTTGGAAAGCTTTGATCCGAAAATCGAATTTCTCTGTCGACTCACTCAAAGAAATCAATCTTTCCTCAAAACTTCGACTTCCTTGGCCCAAAGACTGCGCTGCCTCTGGGGTTTCAAATTGTTGCCAAGGCAGGAAATCGAACCTCCCTCTTCCTTTCTATTTTGAGCTCTTCGGTTTATGCTCTGTGCTCTAATACCATGTGAAAAATCGGTGACCCACTTCCTACTGCAGCAAACTGATGATATTTCTCCTATTTGTTAAATTGCATGAACGAATTACATGCAGTTTTCTATGGCAAATATTGAAATATATACATTGATCCTACACAAAATAAAATACTACGAAAACTAAATGATGCTCTAGAGAGAAATAAACACACACATATACACTGTTGTTTTTGGACAAATGTCCCCGAAAAAACTCAATATGGGAAAACGGGTGCAACAGCTGAGGGTTTTATTTATTATGAAGTGGTAATCTAAGTACAAATCGTTAGATGCCCAAACTGGCAATTTGATACAGAGAAATACTGACAAGGAGATAGTTTGAAAAATCTCACACTGTCATTGGTGATCTGAATCTGATCCAGGCTCTAGATGGTTGGCCCCACGTTGCCTCTGCGTCACAGTCTCTAGGCACTGCGTCACCTCCTCCTTTGATCTCCTGCTAGCTTGAACTTTGATCATTTCTCCTCTGGTCTCACACCCCAGCTTCTGGCTCTGAAATTCAACTTTCCCAACTAAATCTTGGACTTCCTCTGAAGCTTTGCACTGCCTCTGCATGGCACTGTGTTGCCTCTCTAAACCTCTTTCTGTCTTCTCTGCCTTACACTCCCCAGATCTAGAAAACTCTCCTCCGTTCTACTATCCATGCCCCTCTCTCATTGCTTCGACTTTGCTAAGTCACTTCCGACAACTCACAGTTACTACTTAGGAAATCGACTTCCCAACAAAACCAAACTCCACAAGTGTGTTCTCCAAGGGCCAATCGAACTCCTTATAATCTCTCGTTGGAGCGTCAACTGCCAAGATTAAGACATAATCAAGGGCTAAGATTAACTAGGAGTTGATAATCACCTTCTTCTAGAAGATTCACCCCTGATTTAATTAATACCCTTTAACTAACTAGATTTCCTAAGTTTAGACTTAGGGAACCATTTTAAAAAGTTAATTATTTTAATTAAATCATCTCTAGGTGGAATTTTCCCAAACGATTTATGGGTATTAGAGAATGCATGGGTCTTAGACTCTGCAAAATCTCGAGGTAAGAGGACATACAACGCTACACAAATCAACAAAAAGAAATCCTAGGATTGAAGGATTGTTGAATGGAGGGAGTGAACGACTACAAGGCATTGTCTAAGAACTTTGATACTACACTACATAAAATTTCAATGAAACACTAAGGCATTATCTAAGAACTTTAACACTCTAGTAGATCAAAGTTCAACGACAAACTATACTCCACTAGAACAAAGTTCAATGAAAGACTACACTGATTAGAAAAATCCACTAAGCAAAACATAGGTTTATGACAAAATGAAAAAAATTATTCCACTAAGCATAATCAACTAAAAATAGCACATTGATGGTTGATGGATGGCAGCAATTGAAGCATGTTGATGGAGCATGACAACAAAGCTCTAATAGGTTCATCAAAAGATTTATTGATTGAATGTGGAAGAAATATGGTTGACAAGTAAACAAAGGACTAAGAACCAAGTGAAGTAGGATTGATCCTAGACTAGGACACCACTAACTACGATCATGGAATTGATTGATCCTAACGGTCTTTTTGAGGACATATTTGAAACCTCAATAGAATGACAAGGTGGAGGGGTGATGACTAGACCTAGAAAAGCACATGTATGTCACATCGGCAATAATCACTGGATAAATTTTGTCGTTGGACAATGGGTGTCAAATGTCCCATGGGAGGTGAATCAATTGTTTCACGGATAGGGTAATAAGAACAACTGTAATAGACTCATGGAGATGGCCCATTAGAAGACACTGCTAGAGATCGGGAGGTTGGGCAAGGACGCTGAAGAAATATTTCGAACGGGGTTCGGTAGCAAAGAGAAGTTGAATATGCTACATAACATAGACCAATAATTCCAATAATCTTTTGTTTAGTGATGAGACTATGGAATTTGAATAGCCAAAGAAGGAAGTCATAAATCAGGGTGGAGATTGAGCACTCACATTGAGGAAGTCGATTGAAGGATCATGACCATTATACAGTGTTTTAGTGTAAAAGACCCGCCTTGTGGAAAGGAAGCTTTCAACTCTGACAAGACAATGTGAACATCACCTTGTGAACAACATATCACAATGAAGCAAGTTATCTAGAATATTGCAGGTGTAAGGCATTTGTAAGCAGAATACTATGCATGTGGAATCCCAAAGGCAATTCAAGATTGCATTTGTAAACACCTAGTAGCCAAATTATTACACAATGGAGTTTCTTTGTCGTGAGAGTTTTCCTTCTAAATATTGTTGTCATGTGTATGAATGATATATATATAATTGTTTAATTTTTATTTTGTCGAGTGCTTAATAAGGAATCCAGGTCAAATAATCACACAGCACATGGTGCTGGTTTTAAATGAAATCCAATTCAAATTCCACAGATTTTGATTCACCCACTAGATTATAGATCAACTACCCAGCCATATATATGATCAATACATGCTGCTCCAGCTCTTCTATATATTCTACAGTAACCTAAAGCTGCATGACATTCTCTCCCCCCCCACCAATCGACATGAACAATACATGTTCCAGTACTTCTATATATTTGTACAGTAACCTAACGTTGCATGACATTCCCCATTCAAACAAAAAACAGAGAAGGCAAGGTTTGAAATATCCCAAGTTGTGTACCAATACATGAAAACTGTCACATATTTGTATAGTTTGTGGGTTAAATCCTATATGCAATGGAGACAACACTTCTGCAAGGAAAAGGTCAGACCCCTCTTTAAAGGTATGCAAAGGAAAAGTACCAGGGTTTTATAATTTACACTTGCTCACAGAGGTGAATTTTAGCATACCCAGAGGCATCTGTACTGGAACTTTTAGACAAAGGAAACATGTGTACTTCTAACCATGCATACCTCCTAATCAAAAGTTCCTCGGCTATGTTCCTGCATATTGCAATTTTAATTGTAAAAATCTACTAGTTTCTTCCTGTTGCAACCAATTAATCCACGAAAAAATAGACCTTCCAACTCTTTAGAAACAGAACTGAGTAATAGAGTGGCAGGAATTTTCCTCATCCGATAATAGTCAATCCTTGACAACTGATTGTTCGCTAGATCATCAACGTTTGGATGGTTGACCAAAACCCATGAAGCTATTGTTTGTATGTATTGGTAAAATAGAAGAAAAGGGATTATAAATGTTTCAACGTTCCACATTCAAAAGGATGCAAATTATCACCGTTAACTGTTTGCAAGCAACAATGCGGGTGTGCTTTTCAGGTATCTAATTAATTTTGTGAATGTCAACAATTGAAGATGGAAAAAAAGGAGAGAGAGATCAAGATAGTCTCACTTAGTAAAGATCAGACGGGTGCTACAAGAAACACACTAATTGAATTTACACAATAAATTATTGCAAATTTTAAGCCTCATCTCTACACACTTGGTTCACCCATTCCCATTAAATTGGTGAAAGCAATAATATCCAGGACTCGTGGAATCATCGTTTTACAATGAAACTATAGTCATTAGACTTTAACGGTTAGTAGGTTACAATCTTGAATGGACATCTGCATTTACAAATTACAAAACTTTAAAACTTCCAAGTTACGGCTAATGCTACTTCTTGATCAGCATTCAGCAAATGCTTTGTGCTTTCTTTTTCCACTTGTCTATGCAATTTGTTAATTAGGTTTACTAGGATTCTCAGCCTTGCTTAATAAACACTCCCATAAACAACAGATCATGTCAACTACAAAGACCAAACAGAAATAAATGCTGCTACATTTCGATCAAAAATTGTTTGCTTCATGAACCAACATGTTGCTTCGCCTGTCGTAGAAAGGAGAATGGTGATAATCATTGCATAAATGTGATAATAGGTCACTGAAAAATGTGACCTAAGTCTTTGGTCGGTATTCGTGTGAATTTGATGGCAATGAATTTTGGAAAAAATTCACTAGCGCAAATAATATGATCAAACTCACCAATAAGTTTGGCAACAAGGACTTACCATGCTTCCCATGGTAAATTTCCCTTTATTTGTATGATGCATTAATTTAGGGTCTAGATGAAATTGTGTGTGTGCATGCATATAATTATTTTCAAGTTTTAACAAAAAATACAACTAATCATACCATCTTTTACAGATTTCATATTAAAAAATTTACCTGAACTATTTAGCACAACTCATGGCAATTAAATTCACTAAAACTTACAAATATAATTGAGATTCTGCAAATTTTATTTGTTACAAGAACATATCCATAAATGCTATGGCTAAGTGTGTAACCAATAAGGAAGCTTACAAAAAGATCAAAATTAAAATCAGAAGCATCAAATTAGATTACAGATGACTAAAATGTCCCTAAACGGAAGAACTGAAAACACTTCGGCTCTAGATATTGAATGGTTGAATAAAAGAGATGCAACTCGCAATAGAGAGAAATCAATTGTTTTTGCCCATGTCAAGGGAATAAAAATTAAAAGCAATGCACCAATACATGAACAAAATGCATTAAATTTTTGTGTAACATTCCATTTGACAACCACAATTATAATCGAGAATAAATATGCTTAGACTAAATTACAAATGTGGAGGCCAAAAAAATATGCTAGAAACATATACCGGTTCATATGAGAAAAAAGGATAAGCACGTGTCCTTATTGCAGACATATTACACTTTTCTGTGACTTGGATGGGGATGCAATTGTCCCTAAACAAAGACTTTACCATAGCATCAGCACAGCCATTCTAGGACTTGTGCTTTAAGTCCAAGTCCAGTGGGAAAACTTTACCACGGTGGTTGAAAATCATAAAATCCGTATTTTCCGGAAGAGAAACTAATCTGCACAAATTTCGAATCACAGAACAGGTAAGCACTACAAAGTCCCTTAAAAATATCATAGATAGTTCAGTCCTTCAAATGCATTAAACATACCCAAATAAGAGAAAAAAAAATCTAGACCAAAGAATGACTTTGAAAATAATCAGGCAGTAATCCCAAACATTTCAAACTGTTTGCGTTGTTTTCTATGTTAGAAAGAAACAGGAAAATTTTGGCCCAAGTAATCAAACTCAATGGAAAATATCAATGAGCACATTAAGCTAAAGTTACTTGTTATCACCAAAGACATTTTCCTCGGGAAGGAGAAGGTATTTCGTGGAACATGTTCTATGCTCATTCCTTCAATTTCAATGTAATATTCTGTTGTGCAAACACATCGGCGCTATTAAAAAAGAGGTAAGCACATTAACAGTGAAGACAGTAATTGTCTTTCTGAATTCTGAAGTGATAGTGATTTTGTTGGGCAGACGGATTATTGTAGGTCAAATATATAAAGTGATGAAAGGCCAAAGAATTCCATTTACGGCATGTCAATGTGATTTTCTTGAACAGACAGGTTATCGCAGACCAAAGATTTGAAAGTAATGAAAAGCCACACAATCATATTCAAGAGATGTTAATGAGACATCAATTAATGTAGCCTAGGGGTGAAATTCCAATATTCCACCACGTTTCCAGGATGCGGGAATGCAGGAGCAGCGAAACACGCATGGGGGATGTGTGGGAGCCAGCCCAAATTGTAGGGGAAATTCATGAGGGATTGGGGAGCATCAGTGTCCCTAGCATAGAGATACCTGTCTCTAAAATTATAAAAATAAAAATAATAATGATAAAAACACAGGAATAACAATTCATCTCATGTAAATTCATCATTATGCAATGTAAATAATAAATACTAAACAGTAAATAATTCGTCCATGCAAATTCATCATTGTGCATTATAAGTTGTCATGAAAATATATTCGTGGGCGCTTTGCTGCTAGGAATTTATTATGCTTGTTGGAGATTTCTGTCTACAAAACAAAAGACCCTTGCTACTGTTTTGCAATTAAATAAAAAAAAGCATGTACATTCGATATAGAATATGGGCGAGAAGAAAGAAAATAAACAAAGAACAAGCACTAGAGACACAAACTTGTAAGAGAAGAAGGCCAACAAGTGGAACAAATGTGAGAAGCCTACAAAACAAAAGATCACTGTTACTGTGTTGCAATTAAATTAGGAATTCATACTGGCACATGCAAAACAGAACATGGGAGGATCAGTCTTCTTCCATCCAATAAACAGGCTAGCCCTGACCTAGGTTCAGCCTAGACAAATTTAAAAGAAGCTCAAGGGGGCAGCGCAGCTCAATTGGCAATCGCCTTGTTATGAAGTATGATGTAAACCATAAGATTCAATGTTCAATTCCCCCATGGGTCAAGCCAACAAAATAAAAACAATAGAACAAGGGCAAAATAGAATGGGGGGTTTGCGCTTAGGTGTCCCCCTTTCATAAGGGAGTGCCAAGATGCTCCTTTTTTCAAAGGGATGCCTAGATGGCCCCCTTTTTAGGAAACACTCCCCACACTGAGGACACATTTCCCCACAATTCCCAAAAGGGGGGATTGAGGAAACATTTCCCAGGGGCACCCCCCACCCCTCAGAGTTTGGGGAAGCAAGGGAGCGGACCCTCAACCCTGGGGAACACATTCCCATGGAACAGATAATTTTTTATTCTCCTTGAAACAAGAAATAACAATGTTTAATGTAGTAAAACGTGGTAGCTATTTAAGACACATCCCAGCACAATCTCATCTCTCTGCAAACTTCAGCGACAACATGAAATTCAGTAGATAATGAATCACTGATGTAGAAGAAATAGTGGCAAATTCTGTGATGGGGGCAATTTGTTACAATAAAGTAATGTATATTATTAGTTACAACAGGATAATAGCATGATGAAGTTAGCCATTATAAGCATGGGGTGCACTCATGGGATTGCTCCGAACCGCTGCCAGGATAGGGGTATTTTGCCCAGTTTTACATTACTTTTAATTTTAAATATTGGGACATGTGTGAAGTCCCCACACCCTCAACAAAAGGGGCTTAGAGCATATAAAATCCCTGATCCCTCTATTTCTCCTTACATTTCCTTTAGGAAAATTGTAATTAATGTTTTAATTATCTTTAACTTGGTATTCAAGGATTGTTAAGTATTCTTCAGTTAGGTCAAGACATCCTAATCGTTTCATTATACCTTGATGATTTGATCAGAACAGGGAACAATTTTGAACTATTTCAAAAGTTGTAAGTCACATATGATCGCTGAATTTGAGATGACAAATCTTAGTGAGTTGCATTATTTCTTGGACATTGAAGTATCTATGGCAAAAGGAAGATAGTATTTTCGTGTCACAACCGACGTGTATTTGGGATATTTTAAAGAAGTTCAGCGTTATGAGTTACAAGCCAGCCACTACTTTGGAAGTAAGGTTGAAGTTATATAGTGTGAAATTTTAATTACTGTTGCAGTTACTGGTTATTATTCTCCTATCAGTTTAGATTATTTGTCTTCTACAAAATACTAGTGGCAAATACTGAATAAAACACAACTGCAACTTCACTGAAAACAAATAACCAGAGACTGGGAAAATTATGCACACAGAGATATTGAACACCAGTATTTTCGAACAAATATCTCTGGAAAAACCCCAAAGGGAAAACCAGTTTTGCAGATGAGGGTTTTAATTATTAAATTCTTCAGCAAAAATATTACAACTGGTTGTTGTAAAATGGCAAACCTCCAGAAAATTATACTAATCACTTCTGCAAGTCTTTGTAACCCCCTAGAATCAATTCGTCCCACCAAAACAAATCCGGCCTCCCTCTAAAGCTCGATCTGGCTCACACATGCGGCCTAGCAGATAGACTCAACCCTCATGGCAACTGGCACTAGTTAGGAAAATCAACTCGGCCTCCACTAGAAAATCTGACTTCAGCTGGCAAATAGATCCTCCTATGCCAATCGATCTCTCCTACAAAATTTTCCTTGCTCCAGAATTTCTCCCTCTATGAGCAACTCGCATTGCCTGCTAAGGTAATTCGCACCCCCTGCTGAAGCAATTCGCACCACTGGAAAATCAACCTCTCTCTGCAGAAAAATTCGATCTCCAATTCTCCCTGGAAATCGCTGTGAAGAATCTCTCTAGAAATCTCTGCTGAAACCTTTGTTGTTGATATCCCTGCGCAGCCTTTGCGCCCTTGCTATCACTATAACTATGTGTCTTGATGTTTATGTGTGTTCTCCAAATGACCCATCGATCTCCTCTTATAATCTCTTGTTGACAAATCAACATCCATGATCTAATCACAATCGATGGCTAAGATCATCTTGACCCCATCAAGTGACTTTTCCTTAAGTCTCTAGACGAAAATTGATTTACCCCAATAAATATTGATTAATTAAGCATATTTCCTTAAATTAGACTTAGGAAAATTAATTAACTGCTTAATTAATTCAAGGACTTTTCTCGCAAAACCTTTTTTGGGTATTGGAGAAAATGTGTTCCTTAGTCTCATAGAATCACTCTGAGACTAAAACACCTATCTAAGCTACACAAACTAACACTCCCTCTTACCAAGGAAGGTGTTTTGCATAACACCCAACTTGTCTCTGAAGAAGATGAACCTCGCCTTCCCCAAAGCCTTCGTCGGTATATTTGTTACCTACTCATCTATAGGTATTGTAGCTAGACAACCTTGCGCTGCACACAATCCCTAATGAAGTGGTATCTGATGTCTATGTGTTTGGACCTGTCATGAAACACCAAATTTTCTAACAACCTAATGCAACTTTGATTGTCACAATGTATCACCATTGTCTCTATCCTCTAACCAAACAAGGCTACAAGCAGCTTCCGAAGCCATATGGCCTTGCATGTAGCCATGCTCGTTGTTATGTACTCTTCCTCTACTAACCATGTTCATTGTTTTGTACTCTGCCTCTACAAAACTCAGTGCCACAGAATTTTGCTTCCTATTGTACCAAGAAACAACTCCTGATCCCATGTTAAAGCAACACCCTGAAGTGCTTTTCCAATCCACTGTGTTACCTCAGTCTGCATCAATATAGCCCACCAACTTGACACCATCACCTCAAGCATATCTGATCCCATACTCAATTGTGCCATGCAAATACCTCAGCACATGTTTTGTCGTTGTCCAATGCACTCTCTTTGGCTCCACCATGAACTGACTGAGAGAGTTTACTGCATAAGATATGTCTAGCAAGGTGTTGACCAGATACATGAGAGAAGTTATCAACTGTCTGTATAAGGTGGGGTCCACATCCTTCTCTCTAGATGCATTTATCTTCCTCCAATTGGTGACCATGGGAGTAGACATGGCTCTGCAATCCTCCATCCTAAAACTCCTCAAGATCTCTATGCAGTGATTCCCTTGATCAAGGAAAATCTTGCCATTTGTCTGCCATACCTCCATCCCTAGAAAATAGTGCATGAACCCCAAATACTCTATCTCGAACTTTGCTGCAAGGTCCCTCTTGCACCCCTTGATGAGCCCCAATGAACTTGTCAAGAACAAGTCATCCACATATAGAACAAGAATGAGAACATCACCCCCAACCACCAAGTAGTACAAGTTTGAATCCACCTCACTCTTCACAAAGCCCATGCCCTACAAGTATCTGTCGATGCACTCATACCACGCCCTGGGAACCTGCTTGAGCCCGTACCAAGCTCTCTTCAACCTACACATGTGGGTCTCTTCATTGCGTGCCACAAAACCCTCTACTTGTTCTATGTACATCTCCTCCTCCAATTCACCATTCAGGAACGTCGTCTTGACATCCATCTAATGGATCTGCCATCCCATCTGTGCTACTAATGAGATCACAGCTCCTATAAGTGTACCTGGCCATATAAGCAAATGTCTCCTCATAATCTATTCCCTCCTTCTGAGAAAACCCCTTGGCCATGAACCTAGCCTTGTATTCCTCAATGCTGCCATATGCATTGTGCTTGACCTTAATAAATCTAGCGTGATCCAACCACCACCTTGTCTGCCAATCTGGGTACAACCTCCCACACATCATTCTGCATGATTGAGGAGCATTCCTCAACCATCGCATCTCGCCACACCTATTATTGTGCAGCCTCCTAATAGTTGGAAGGCTCATTATCTACTAACTAACTAACTAATGTCATGTAGCCAGTGTACCGCTCTAGTTGTCTCCAATCTGTCCTACTCATCCTAGGAGTCCCCACAAACTCTTGAGCATCTTTGAGTGTTTGTTGAACTTCACAATTCCTCCTACCGACAATGGAGTTGAGAATATCCACCTCCATATCCTCCTAATGCATCTCCCTTATCTGTTGCATATGTTGCTCTATGCTCTGCGAAGCCTTATGAGCACTCACACCTGCACTCGTGTTCATACTAGTCACTGTACTCGTCCTTTGTTGCTACCCCTGATTCTGTTGCTCAACTCTAGGAGCTTTTGTTGGTTGCTCACTCTGACCTTCAGTTGTTGGAAACTCTTTGGACCTTTTGTATGCCTTGTCCTCCATGAATTGAACATCCCACCTAACTATAATCCTCCTAGCTCATGGGATGAAGATCCTTTATGCCTTTGAGGTTTCGTTGTATCCAACGAAGTAACCTCGCAATGCAGTCTGATCCAACTTCGAACGTGTCTCCCCTGGAATGTGACAATATGCTAGGCAGCCAAATATCCTAAAACGACTGACATCTAACTTCTTCCCTGTGAATGCCTCCTCGGGTGTCATCTTGCCAAGCGCTCTATGTGGGACCATGTTTTGTATATATATTGTTGTACTGCATGCCTCTGCTCATAGATAGCGTGGGAGATCCTGGCCATATAGCATTACTCTTGTTGCCTCTGAAATAGATCCGTTCTTTCTCTCAACCCCATACTGTTGCAGAATGTAAGGAACCATCCACTCTCTCCCAATTCCTGCCCTGGTACAAAACTCCTGGAATTCTTTGTTGGTGTACTCACCTCCATTGTTTGACCAAAGAGTTCAAATATTTATGCCTGTCGCATTCTCTACTAGAGCCTTAAATTCCTAAAAGTGATGGAAGACCTTATCCTTGGTCTTCAAGAAATAGATCTAGGTCTTCCTGGAGAAATCATTGATAAAAGAAGCAAAAGTAATCATACCCTCTGAGAGATTGCGTTGACATCAGCCCACATATATCTGAATGCACAAGGTCAAGTATCCCCTGCAATCTATTATCACTCCTTGGAAAAGATGCTTTCACAAACTTCCCAACACACATCCTCTACAAACCTCAGCGTGTTTTGTGCTCACCTCGGGAACACCTATCACCATCTCATGAAGCAATCTAAGTGCTTCATGATGAATATGGCTCATCCTCCTATGCCATAGCTCCCCCTAGTCTCTCAGATTGTTGTTGCTAACTAGTGCCTTCGAAGTGTCCATCTGCAATTTGTACAACCCGCCACTCATCACCCCAACTGTTATAGGTAACCTCCAATCCATGTGCTTTAATAGCACCTTTGCCCCTCTAAAGATAACATTGTAACCTTTGTCTTGAAGGATTGGTACGGAGATCAAGTCAATCCCCAAGCCTGGCACGTGCAACACGTCATGGATAGGTATCTACTTACCATTCTCCCTCTTAAATAAAATAGTCCCTCTTGCAACTAGGTTGCACATGGACTTGTTCCCCCATCTGAATCTAGAAGTTGATGTCCTCCTTGTAGTTGGAGAAGTACTCTCTAACTCATGTTATATGAAATGACGCTCCATTGTCTATACACCAAACACCTTATGAAGTCAAGATATATAGGCAAGCTATTAATGTGAACTCCTGCACCATTTTGCTGGAGAGCTCATCTGAATCTGCTGAAACTGCTACTTGCTTCTTGCCCTTCTTCCTCTATGGGCAATCGCTCACATAGTGGCCAAAATCGTGATAGCCATAGCACTTGACCTTTGATAGGTCATTCTTCTTCTTATCCCCTTTTGAGTGTGGCCCCTTGTTGGAACCCTTCTTCGCCTTTCCTTTCCCTGCTAAGGCAGCGTTCTCTTGCTCCCTCTCAACCTTCAGTACCTTGTTAGTGCTAAATGTGCCATTGACTAAGCTAAGCCTCAGCGCCTCCTGAGTGAAGTCATTCCATAGGCGATCCCATCTGAAGTTTGTCTCACCTAGAAATCACTTGGACGAACATGCTCCACTCCTTGGAAAACCCATTGAGTGCTATATGCACTAGCTCGTCATCACTAGGTTTGTCTCCAACTACAGCTAACTCATCCCTGACAAGTCGAACTCTGGTGAGGTAAGCAGTCACATCTTCTCCCTTATGTTGCTTGATGGTCCTCAGCTTCTCTTTGAGAATCATCTTCTTGTTTTCTAAAGGATCCTGGTACAATTTTACTATGGAGTCCCACATCTCCTTCGTTGTGCCTTTGTCTATGATATGTGAAACAATATGGTCCTTGACTCCGACAAGGATCGTCCTCTTAGTTTTGGCATTCTCCTTTTTGTAGGTGGCCTGTTGTTGTGGATTTGTCAATAAGGCACTTACATTCTCCGCATACTCCTTTAGTCCATGCTCATCCAAAAGGAATGACATTATGGCCTTCCACACGCCAAAATTTGAGGCTCCATCCAACCCGTCGTGATCCCTCAAACTTGCTACGACCATCTCTGGAAAATCTGGAAGTGAGCAAACTCAAATAAACTGGAGAAATAACTGAAGAAATCAAATTGGGTTAAAAGCCTCGTCTTACTCTTCCTGTGTTCGGTGCATATCTTCCTTTTTCCCTCAAATTCGCTCTGATACCATGCAAAATTTTAATTATTGTTGCAGTTACCACTTATTATTCTCTTATTCATTTAGATTATTTGTCTTCTGCAAAATACTTGTGGCAAATACTGAATAAAACACAACTGTAACTTCACTGAAAAATAAATAACCACAGGAACTAGGAAAATTATGCACACACACACGCAAATAATGAACACTAATATTTTCAGACAAATGTCCCTGGAAAAACCCCGAAGAGAAAACCAGTTCTGCAAATGAGGGTTTTAATTTTTAAATTCTTCAGCAAAAATATTACAATTGGCTGCCATAAAATGGCAAACCTCTAGAAAATTATTCTGATCACTTCTAAAAGTCTCCTGACCTCTTGGAAGCAATTCCACCCACCACAACAAATTTGGCCTCCCTCTAAAACTCAATATGGCTCACAAGTGCGGCCTGGCAGATAAACTCAAACCTCCTGGCAACTCACACTAGCTAGGAAAATCAACTCGACATCCACTGGAAAATCCAACTTCAGCTGGCAAATCAACCCTCATATGCAAATCAATCTTTCCTGTAAATTTTCCTTAGTCCAGAATTTCTCCCTCTCTAAGCAACTCGCACTGCCTGCTAAGGTAATTCACACCCCCTAGTGGAGCAATTTGCACCATTGGAAAATCGGCCCCTCTTTGCAGAAAAACCAATCTCTAATTCTCCCTAGAAATCACACTGAAGAATCTCTCCAGTAATTTATGCTGAAACCCCTGTCGTTGATGTCCCTGCACTGCCTTTGCGCCCTTGCTATCACTGCAACTTTGTGTTTTGATGTTTTTGTGCGTTCTCCAAATGGCTCATCGATATCTTCTTATAATCTCTCATTGACGAACCAATGGCCATGATCTAATCACAATCGATGGCTAAAATCATCTTGACCCCATCAAGTGACTTTTCCAGAAGTTTCTAGAGAAAAATTGATTCACCCCAATTAATACTGATTAATTAAGCTTATTTCCCTAAGTTCAACTTAAGAAAATTAATTAACTGCTTAATTAATTATAATCAAGGCTTTTTCTCGCGAAACATTTTCTGGGTATTGGAGAAAATGTGTTCCTTAGTCTCAAAGACACAAACTGAGACTAGAACACCTGCCCGAGCTACACAAACTAACATACAGAAATAATGATTCCAACCCAATTGATGCTACTCTATATCGTCAATCAGTTGGAAGTTTAATCTACCTAAATACAACTTAACCAGATCTATCTCTTGCAGTCAACATCGTATCAAGATTTATGTCAACTCGCCACAAAATGCATCAAAAAGCAGCTAAAAGAATTTTGACGTATCCATGTGGTACAATTGGTTATAGTTTCGTATACAGGTCCAGAGACGATTTCAAATTGATTAGTTACACAGATTCGGGCATACATTCAGCATGGGTTCAGCAACAGTTGCTTGGAGTATTAAAAAGCAACCTACAGTTTCACTCCCCACAGCAGAAGCAGAGTATAAAGCAGTAGCTATAGCAACTTGTGAAGCAATGTGATTAAGAAAAATTTTGAAGGATCTACATGAACAGCAGGAACAAGCCACACAGTTGATTTGTGATAATCAAAGTGCTATTCAAATGACTAAAAGTTTTTCACAAGAAGACCAAGCACATGGATATATGGTATCACTTTATTTAGTAATTGGTTCAGCAAGGTGCGATCAAGATTATGTATTGCAGTACAAAAGAGCAGGTTGCACATATTTTACAGAGGCACTATCAAAGGACAAGTTCTACAAATTCAGAGATGATCTTGGAATCCTCCCAAATGATCATTATGGGGGAGAAGTACTGGAATAATGATTCATTGTTTATTCTTAGTCAATTTGTTATGTGATCGTATCTTTAATGAGATATTAGAGATGGAGATATTCTTGTTGAGTAGATTGTGGAGACTTGTTGAGCGATATTAGGAGCTGTTTGTTTCATATGATAAGCGCATTCACATGTATATATATAGAAGCCTTTATACTGGAAAATTTGAGCTGGTGTATTGTATTTCTGTATTTTTTTGTTGCTCAATTTTTGCTGGTGTGATAATTTCTCTTCACCATTGACCTATTACTTGGTCAATTTTTACCTCAACCATATGAAGGACAGTCTGAAAGACATCCTTTATTTTCTTTTACATCAAAATTACTATTGGTTGTTGTATTCATGATCACACCCAAGAGTCATACTCGCATATTCATATAGAGTACTATACCCAAATACCTGAAATATACATGTGCCCGTACCATGTTGTACCCCAACCATTTTTTGTAGCACCTTCGCATACCCCATTGTACCCTTAGCAAATTAGGAGTCATACCCCAATTTCAAGTATGTTGGTAGCAATCTCAACTTGAAAAAATTGGTTTTTCTAGATTAAACAGCCCCAATAAGGTTGTGTTTAGGGTAGGATACCGTAAAACAATTAAGAGTTAACCCATGTTATACCTTTAAGCTCTAATTTCAGGCTCATTTTTGCAATTTAAGATTGGTTGTATGAGACTGAAAGAGACCAGAAGAGACGAGAGGAAGTAGGGCATTGTATGCTGTTTTTGTTACAGGAAGTTGGTGTCCAGCAGTTCAACATTAAGCATTCTTCATCATTGTTGGCAATCTTTACTCCCCAAGTCCCCATATTTCAGTTTCATCATCGAGGAAAGTTGAAACTGAAGAAGTTTGCATAAACACTGAAAAATGATCAATGATGAAGTTTACTGTTTTTCGGATACATTGTTCAATACTGAATCATGAATGTCAAATACCCATACCCTGGCAACTCAGGTTTGTTATTATGGAGATTATGGTAGGCACTAGTGAAATCAAAATCAGGTTACTCATATTCATGCTTAAATTCAGCCTAAAATAGTTGACCCTCTATAACTAGTAAGACAAAGGGATCAGAAATGATGTTAAGTTGTACCTGCAGTTTTGCAGAGGGATGATGGGATTCTATCTATCCTTTTCAATCCTTTTCAGTAGCATTGGTGGATAGATAGGTAAACATAATTTTAATATCAAAACCATGAGGCCAGCTGGCCTATAGAACAGAGATGCTCGCATTCAATGCTACATTTTTATCAAAATAAAGGGAGAGAGAGTAAGATAAAGGCTTCCAAAGTATGGCAGAAATACCCACAGGAATGTGGTATAGTGGCAAGCAGGATTGTGACCAGGCTTGTACTAACATGTAGACCCGGGTTCAAAATCCTCCAAATGAGTGCAGATGAGGCCAAGTGCAAGTGGTGGGTGACTTCAATGGCATATATACACCTCTCATAGCATGGCAGCTTAGCCAAGGAAATACTATAAGTATTTCCCAAAAATAAAATGGTAGAAACTCTCTTAGGAAGCAAAGCTATTGAAATGATGTACAGCTAAGCTTGCAGTCATTTTTTTTTATTTGATTGTTAGTTTACTTTTTTCTGAGGAAAACCTTGAGAAAGCCCACGGAGTACTTCCCGACATTCACGGTTGACATCCTGATGCAGGAGGATCCGAGCCAGAGGATGATGAACTTTCTGATAGCACGTTGATGGCGCTGAGACACCTTGAGCTGGCAGATCAGCACAAAGATGGAAGGAAACGTTAATTTTTCCCTAATTGGGGGAAGCTTGAATGTGCTCCGTTGTTTTCGGCCTCAAATTCCGCCGCTTTCTTTTCCGAATCCTCCATTTTAGTTTCTTTTCCTTTTATGGTAATTTTGATTTATCGTTTAGGAAGTGATCTGGACCCGAATTGGGCCAGATTTTTAGCCGACTATTTCTTTTGGCGTGATTATCGGGATTTTTCCAATTTTAATTGGACGAATTTTAGCTATATAGCCCGGCTTGTAGGCTATGGTTCAGAGCATGCTGATAATGGATAATTCTCATTGATATCAGAGACGTTTTCTCTGTATTTTGGGCGTTCTCTTTTGTTTTTGTCCTATAAATTGTGGGTAGAAACCAGCGAGCAGAATAATCTCTATTCTATCCGGCGTCAATTGGTATTAGAGCTTCAGCATCTTCCTGGGGCGCGAGTTCCTTAGTTTCAATGGCTGGTGGTCGTGGTCATGGTCGTCGTAGGCAGGTTTTGAATGAGGAAGTCCCGCACCGTGATCGTAGCGTTCAGGATGTGATGATTGAGGATTTGCAAAGACAAATTGCAGAGTTAACCCAGCGTCTAGTGGCGCAGGAATTCGGTAATCGTGAGATGGAGGATCACGATTCTGATTTTGACTCCAGTGTCGTGAACCCGTATCAAAATCATGCCCTATTCCAGGAGCATCGTGGTCGGGAGGATCGTCATGGAGACCTCGGTTTCAGAGTGAATCTGCCCGAGTTTTCTGGTACGTTACAGGCTAATGGATTTATTGATTGGTTGAATGAGGTTGAACGTATTTTTTATTATAAAGAAGTCTCAAATCATGTAAAAGTGAAACTGACCGCCATCAAACTCAAAGGCAGAGCATCTGCGTGGTGGGAGCAGTTGAGACGTTCGCGAGAAAGGCAGGGCAAGGCCAAGATTACTGATTGGGAGAAGATGAAGAAGAAGCTGAAGGGTCACTTCCTTCCTCTCGACTACACCCAATCCTTGTTCCAGCGACTTCATTCATTGAGACAGGGCCCGAGATCAATTGATGATTACACGGAGGAGTTCTATCAATTGATAGCCCGGAACAATTTATCTGAGACGAAAGAGCCGACGGTGGCGCAGTATTTGGGGGGTTTACGCCAGCCCCTGCAGGATGCCCTCAGGCTTCATTCGCTGTGGACCGTTTCTAAAGCATATCAGCATGCACTTGCTGTGGAGAAACAGCAAAATAAGAGGCCAATGAAGTGATCAGAGTAGTTGACCAGTCCGCCCTCAAGAAGCCCATCCTACCTAACAACCACCACAGGGTAATTCTAACCCTAGTATTAAATGTTTTAGATGTGGTGAACTGGGACATATAGCGACTAATTGCAGGAAGCCTGCCAGTCAGAAGGGCAAAAATCTCCTGATTGGGGATGACATGGTAGATGAAACTGAGGAGATTAGAGAGCCTGTGTTTGATGATGATGATGACGAGGGTGATGTACTATATGGAGATGGACATGAGACTCTGGTCGTTTGCAAGAGTCTACTGACTCCAAAGGATGATTCACGGGACGATCGGTTGAGGACCAATATTTTTCACACAACCTGCACAGTTGCAGATAAAGTCTGCAAGATGATCATTGACATTGGTAGTTGTGAGAATGTGGTGTCTGAAGAGGCTGTCCAGAAACTACAGTTGAAGACAGATCGCCATCCCAAGCCGTACAAGTTGTCATGGCTGAATAAGGACATAGAGGTAAAAGTAGATAGGGGATGCTTAGTGTCTTTTCCGATCGGTAGAAATTTGAAAATATTTTGATAATGCTTGGTGCGATGTAGTGTCTATGGATGCTTGTCATATATTGTTAGGCAGGTTGTGGCAGTATGATCGCAGTGTTGTGCATGATGGACGGAAGAATACTTATTCCCTTAGCATCAAAGGGAAGAAGATAGTGTTGGCACCTCGATGGGAAGGAACCACTCCTACCCCGATGGCCAATAATAATCACCTGCTTTCTATGTCCAGGTTCTTAGTTGAGATGAAGCGTGGAGACGTGGTCTATGCATTACTGCCTTATGGGAATAGTGCAACGGATGTGACTACAGATTTACCAGCAGAGGTGCAGCAGCTGCTAGCAGAGTTTTCTGACCTAATGCCAGAGGATCTCCCTCCTGGGTTACCACCTATGAGAGATATTCAGCATCAGATAAACCTTATCCCGGGAGCAAGTCTGCCTACTCGACCGACATACTGCCTCAGTCCTAGGGAATCTAAAGAGTTGCAATGACAGGTGGAAGAGTTGTTGGAGAGGGGCTACATCCGTGGGAGTATGAGCCCATGTGCAGTTCCTGCCCTGTTAATGCCAAAGAAGGATGGCCTCCTGGCATATGTGTGTAGACACCAGAGCCATCAACAGAATTACAGTGAAGTACAAGTTTCCAATTCCCCACCTGGATGATATGTTAGACCAGCTCTCTGATTCTAAGGTCTTTTCAAAAATTGACCTTAAGAGCGGATACCACCAAATCAGAATCAGGCCTGGAGATGAGTGGAAGACAGCGTTCAAAACACGGCATGGGATGTACAAGTGGATGGTCATGCCTTTTGGACTGTCCAATGCGCCCAGTACTTTTATGAGGTTTATGCATCAGGTTCTACGACCTTTCATGGGGAAATTCGTGGTTGTCTACTTCGACAACATCCTCATTTATAGCCAGACATGGGCGTCACACTATGACCAACTCCGTACAGTTTTTTATATGCTGAGGATGGAGCGCTTGTTTGTCAATCAGAAGAAGTGTTCCTTCTTCACTACTTCTGTCACTTTCCTTGGTTTTGTGGTGTCTACTGAAGGGGTTCAAGCAGATCAGTCGAAGATAGATGCGGTCTTGGAATGGCCCAAGCCAAAGACCTTGCATGATGTCAGAAGTTTCCATAGATTGGCATCCTTCTACCGTCGATTCATCAGAAATTTCAGCACTCTGATTGCTCCTATCACAGAGTGCCTCAAGGGTCGTGACTTCCAGTGGTCTGAGGAGGCAGATTCCAGTTTTCAACTAGTCAAGCAGAAGATGACAGAGGCACCAATTTTGGCACTTCCAGATTTTGAGAAGGTGTTTGAGGTAAACTGTGATGCATCTGGAATTGGTATTGGTGGTGTTCTGAGTCAAGAAGGGCATCCCATATCTTTTTTCAATGAAAAGTTATCTGGATCAAAGAAGAATTACTCCACCTATGATCTGGAGTTCTATGCCATAGTTCAGTCCCTGAAGCATTGGCATCACTATCTAGTACAGAGGGAGTTCATTCTTATAACAGATCATGAGGCCCTGAAGTACATCAATGGCCAACACAAGCTGAATAGGCGGCATGCCAAGTGGGTGGCGTACTTACAGGAGTTCACATTTGCACTAAGACACCAAGCCGGGAGCCTGAACCGAGTCGCAGATGCCCTGAGCCATCGCACGTTGCTTCTCACCACCATGAGCACCAGAGTTGCAGGGTTTGAGACATTCACTGATATGTACGCAGCGGATCCTTCCTTCGGGAGGATATTTCAGGAGGTAACAGATGGTAAACGACATGATTTTGTTGTGCATAATGGTTATCTATTTCGAGGATTACAGTTGTGCATTCCAGATTGCTCACTTAGGCAGCAGATTATCAGAGAACTTCACAGCGAGGGTCACTTTGGGCGAGATAAGACTTTGGCCTTGATATCTTCTGATTATTATTGGCCCAAGTTGACTAGTGATGTGGCCCATTATGTGGAGCGTTGTTATGTGTGTCAGCGGTCCAAGGGAGTTCTCACCAATACGGGCCTGTACACTCCTTTACCTGTTCCTGGAGACCCTTGGTTTGATGTCAGTATGGACTTCGTGTTGGGTTTACCCCATACACAACGGGCCTCGGATTTCATTTTGGTTGTGGTTGATAGGTTTTCCAAGATGGCCCATTTTGTAGCTTGCAGGGAGACAATGGATGCTGCCCGTATCGCCCATCTTTACTTCAGGGAAATTGTGCGATTACATGGTGTTCCTCGATCAGTCACGTCAGAGCGTGACACCAAGTTTATTAGTAATTTCTGGAGGAGTTTATGGGGGAAGCTGGGGACACAGTTGAATTTCAGCAGAGCCTACCACCCCCAGACGGATGGTCAAACCGAGGTGGTGAACCAGGAATTTGGGCAACCTTTTGAGGTGTTTGGCAGGAACTAAGCCCAAGCAATGGGATTTGGCATTACCTCAAGCAGAGTTCACATATAACCGGTCAAAAAACAGAACCACGGGACTGAGCGCATTTGAGATTGTTTATGGTCAAAATCCATCCAGGGTGCTCGACTTAGCTCCTATTCCACAAGTAGGTCGTCTGAACCCTAAGGCAGATGAGATGGCTGAACATCTTAGGAGCATACATGAGCAGGTGAAACTGGCCATTCACGAGAGCAATGCCAAGTACAAGGCTCGAGCAAACAGTCATCATCGTCAGGTACTTTTTGATGTTGGTGATTTTGTTTGGGCAGTATTATCTTGTGATCGCTTTCCTGTTGGGGAGTATAATAAGCTTTAAGGAGCGAAAGATTGGACCCTGTGAGATACTGCAGGAGATCAATGATAACGCCTATAGGTTGCGCCTCCCTAGTCATTTGAGGACTTCTGATGTATTTAATGTGAAACACCTAAGTCCTTGTTTTGGGGATCCCGATGACACTGCTGTGAACTCGAGGGCAAGTTCTTTCCAACCCGGGGCAACTGATGCAGGAGGATCTGAGCCAGAGGATGATACGCTGTCTGATAGCACATTGATGGCGCTGAGACACCTTGAGCTGGCAGATCAGCGCAAAGATGGAAGGAAACGTTGATTTTTCCCTAATTGGGGGAAGTTTGTGTGTGCTCCGTCGTTTTCGGCCTCAAATTCCACCACTTTCTTTTCCGAATCCTCCATTTTAGTTTCTTTTCCTTCTATGGTAATTTTCATTTATCGTTTAGGAAGTGATCTGGACCCGATTTGGGCCAGATTTTTGGCCGACTATTTCTTTTGGCGTGATTATTGGGATTTTTCCAATTTTAGTTGGACGAATTTTAGCTATATAGCCTGGCTTGTGAGCTATGGTTCAGAGCATGCTGATAATGGATAATTCTCATTGATATCAGAGACATTTTCTCTGTATTTTGGGCGTTCTCTTTTGTTTCTGTCTTGTAAATTGTGGGTAGAAACCAGCGTACAGAATAATCTCTATTCTGTCCAGCGTCACATCCCTAGTAAACCTATTGTCATTGACTAATGCGCCTCTCCCAAGGACATTAAAACCGAGCACCTGCTGATATGGAACTAGCCAAATGCCCATCAACATTGACAACAACTGTTTGAGCTAGCCACTTGGCTAATTTAGTTTTAGACTTGTACATATAACACCTTTGTACTTAGCTTTAATGAATGCTGTGCTGGGTATTGTAAGTTACCCATAGCATGCACCTCATGTTACAGTTAGTCATCTGTTGCCAATTACAATGGGACTCCAATAAATGTAAACCACAAGTTCATAAAAGTAACAAAAAAAATTTACCTATTTTCTTTGGAATCTGGCAAAATTGGAAGATATTTTCCAGGAACTCTCAAAGCCGCCCAAAAGCATAACGCAAGACCAATAAATATCTCAAATAGAACCTGTATATCAAAGAAAAATATCTGAGTGTGTAAAGAAAAATATCCAAGATATTATTCTTATTTTGGCTAAGAAGAATTCTGGATATATTTTCACCTCTGCTGGAGGTCCCGCAAATTCTTCCTCCCGTATCTTCAAAACTGCACGGTCTGCAATCAAACCAGAATTTCAACCATGAAGAAAGTAACAGAATATTGGAAATCTGAGTAGCCTCATTATAATCATCACAAATAGGTGCCATATTTATTCAAACTGAAAGTTCTATCTTCATCTACACATAGAAACACATTGTAGCTGTTATAGCAAAGCAAAATGATTCACTTACACTGAATCGTGCAGTAAGCAGCATAAGCAAGAATAACACCTCCTAACACACCCAGCAATAAATCCACACCCATTATTTCCAACCTGCCAAAATCCTCAGTTCTTTCACCTCGCCCACGTACCTAAGTCCCTGTGTGTCTGACACTGTATCTGCAAACTGCTGCATATAGCTAACTTCAGTTTCCCATGTATAATAAGAAAAATCCAGAGAGAAGGGCCTAAATTAAGGAGAATATTTCAGGCTATACTACATAAACTCAATTTCCAATCCACCATACTTGCTACATAACGTCTTTTATCTAAAACTGTCAGAGTGATGCAACTACATATAAATATGACTAGTTTCAATGGTAACTGTTATGATTGATGGCCAAGTCAAAACAAAAATGCAACAAAGACTGCTGAGGTGAAAAAATTAAAATTGATCTAGCATAACACAACAGACCAATTTCAAATAAAGTCTATATGTCCACGGGAAAACAAATCATTTTCTCAGGGTCTACTACAGCTCAAAGAACAGAGTAATTCCATAAAGTTAAACACAGAGTTCTAGTTTCGACATTATTTATATTTGTATTCAAAAAACTGCTTAGTGCATAACTCTAGTAAGCAGAGAGGTCCTATAATTCATCACAAGTGTAGATGAGAAGTAAAACCAATTGCGTTTGAATTTTGCAATAACTGTAGCAATGGTACCATCAATGCATTGTTAAAGAGGAATTGGCAAAGATGTCCTCATTTGCATTTGTTTAACAGGAAACTATCATTTTCATTACTTTGTTCCATATGCTAAGTGCCGAGGCAATGTAGACCACTTTAGTAGAAGCATTCTATAGAGGGAATACTTTATCAATATTTCTTTTGATTTAGAAAATGCCTTCAGATTACCTCTTGACAACAATATGATTCCTAAGCATTTTGCTTTTGTAGATAGCAGGAACACAGAACACCCTCCCTGAGATAATGACACATTTCAGGCGATAAAGATTTAAAGATATCTTCTTTAGGTAATCAAACGTGTATAGGGATCAGACTAGATGTAGACATCTGAGGGTCTAGCAAGGATTTAGTTGGGATCCATTTCCCAAAGAATCCCCATGGTGGAGGTGGGTCTAGGATGGAGCAAACCATCTGGAGAGTTATGACAGGCCCAGTATCCTTCAGCAAAATCTCTGGAGAAAAGGTATAAAATGGAAAACAGATGTGAACAAAATCCTGAATTAGTGTTTTCATGTGATGTCCACCTGCCAACAGGACCTTGGTTCGCTGGTGATGTTAACAGAGTATTAGACTCTTGCTGTGATCTAACCTGCTTGAATGACAGGTGAAATTTGGTAGAATAGAGAACCCTCAGACCTGGCATTTAAGAGAAAGGAAGTCTGTATTAAGCAGTATAGCCCCTGACTTTGGAGCACGTTTCTCATGGCAACTTTCAAAATCAAAAATGTCCCATGTCTTAAAACCCTTAAGACAATTGCAGCAAGGCAGCTGGAAGCAATTGAAGGAGCAACAAACCAAGTCCAGACACCTATTTGAGGCAGTGATTCTCATTCTAACCCTTGTCTGAGGCACTACAGCATGACTGATAGCAAAGTAGGGCAGCAAAGTCATTCTGTACCACCGCAGCCTGACTAAGGGCAATTTTAGGGCAGCAGTTCAGCATCACGACTTCCCCTTAGGCATCTTCCATCTGATGTTGACAAGCAAGGAAGGGTTTCTGTCAAAGAATTGACTAAAGGAGCAATTCAGTGGCATTGTTGAGGCAGCAGCAACCTTATTTTGGACCACAAGTAGCCCTTGTTGCAACATAAAAGCTATTTCAGTGCAATCCCTCAGCACAGGAGTCAGCTAGGGCAACCTCAGGGCGGTGAAACCTTTACCTTGGCTGCAGAAAGCCTGTTCTGGGGTAGCGGACTGGTCAAAGAAGGAAAACGTTGGGCAGCAAAGTATTCATAAGGCATTTCCTGAGGCAGCAAGGATAGTTTGAACTTGTAAGATGGTTATTGGTGCGTTTTGACTGCGGTTATAATTCTGGTGTAAAGTGCAATAGAAAGACTGTCACTGTTTATGAATTGCTAAGTGTTGTACAATCAGGACTGTTGGTGCAAGAATGTGAATTTGTGGTTGTTGTGAGCTGTTGGTGTGACGATGAGATCTACTGTTTGCCTACACTATTGTGCATTTAATATCACCGCCATCTAAGATTGGAATAAATACAGTAATATTGGTAAAATTTGTCATATGTTCTTTAACCCTAAGGGTAAAAATTCCGTAGGGATATTACAGTGGTATCAGAGATGTGCATCCTGGGATATTACATAACACATCAAGACAAAATTGAAACAGGGATGAAGTCCATACTTAAACAAATATGGGATATGAGAGTGGTATTAATTTCATGCAACTTGCACATTATTATCAAAAAATTGTATGCGGAGCATTATTATTACAGGATATATACTAGGATACAGGCATGCATGAATGTTTATGCTACTTATTTCAAACATAAAACAAGAATTTACATGTAACATTGTAAGATGTCTACTGCCAAAGCAGCCAGTCCAGCATTTACTTAAGAAATCAAAGTATGCTAGGAAGAAGTATTGTTATACATTGAGAATGTCTCTTCAAAATGAAAGATAGCCTGTTTCATCATTCATGCAAAGGGAGTTCCATGTTAAATATGCTCGGGCTCCATTGGTGAGTGTTCATATGGTACTTAAGATGTACAGTCAATGTGGTGAGCCTGCTTTCCACTTTTTTAGTCTACACCCGCATTTCTGTAGCAGTTAACAATACCTGAATTTCGTAGATAGAGCTTGCAAAAATTCTATTTACTTGGGCAGTAAGATAAAATTAGATTGGATAATTTTATGAATGTCCAGCAAATGACCAAAAGATATGACACTGGAACTAAAAAGTACAGCCAATGATGTCAAATATGTAGGGATGCCATAAGAAACCCCAAAAACATAAAGCAAAAAACAAGAAGATCAAAGAAGGAAACATGCACTAAATATTCCATCAAAGAAGAAGAAATAGGACAGAGTCCAAGAGATCAACTACAAGTCTGTAAGACAGCATAAAGAGGTGTAGGACGAGGAGCAAGAAGTATCCGCCACAGAGTCAAGCACTGATAGGGCTCCAATGCATTGTCTAATGTCCTTCAGACTGTTGCCTAGCAGTAAGTTCAGATATTTATCATGACGATGACTGGGTTCAATAATCAAAACCAAGTGCACACGCTCCCCATCTTCATATGGAAGTAAAATATTTGAACGCTATAATCAAGACTGGGTGAAAGTCCTCGTAATCTGGCCACCACACAATTGTAGCATACCTCAATGAGCAAGACTAGGTGCAAGTCTTTGGCATCTAACTTTCTAAGATGAAGATACAGCCCACTTCGCAAGATTAAAAAAAGTAATTACCTTTTCAAGGAAAATGACCTTGTGGAAAACTGCATAGCATATCTGCTATGTACCAATCAAAATGAACTAAGGTGCTAAAAACAGAAAACCAAAAGGGCATAGTGAACACTAAAATGCAGGTGCCCCCATCAGCCCATACAAGTCAGGCCTTGCTTTTCCCGAGACCAAGATAGATAATATAATTTTATTCATGTTCGAGTAATGACCACAAGAAGTAGATCAAAGGGAATTCAAAATTACATTCACAACAAGTAGGTCAATGGGAAGTAAAAAGTACATCCAGTGTAAACTTGATTAATGGGCTTTTCTCTTCACACAAATAACTTGGAGGTACAGGGCATTAACAGTTAATTTATGATCTAACTTTGAAAGATTGTTTAAAACCAGCAAGGTACAGAGCATAAGCGTATGATCTAAAAGCAGAATGAAGAAATCGCCAGGCAAAGGTATCAAGTTCCATCCATGCAAACAACAGCAACCTTCTTATGTTAGCTGTCACCTAGGCAGGCTATGATTTGGATCCAAGGGGACATCACCTATCCAGACAAACTATCGTTGAATTTTTGTGCTTAGTGGCCTATTATCAGCTGGTACTGAATATTGTTATATCGCACTTATTGGTCCCTGCTGGACAATGATTTAATTGCACCTGGCTGTGCCTGATCAAACCTTTGGGGCCTAAGTTCTAACCATAAACAAAAATAGTAGCTTTGCAACAAGACCAGTATGGTATGTATAAGGGGGGTCTATAAAATAGCTTCGTTTGAATAGCAGCACCCCAGGCACAATGTTGTAAGATCCTCGTTTGATAAGTAACAAGCCTTCGGCCCATGTGCACACGATGATTCTGAGGGAATTGAACTTGTGACCAGAGCATGAAAACATCCCGAAAGCTACCCACCAAACCCAACCCGCCACAAGTAAGGCTCCTACTATTTCTCTTAAGGCTCTGTCCCGAGATTTCCACCAACCATGACCCACATAAAATCAGCACACTATGACTTCCCAGGAATCGACCTTCAAACCACTCTGTCCAAAAAAAATTCAAAGAAAACGCCACACCCACCAAGCCCCTTCCTTTGTCTGGTGCTTAAGGACCAAAACAAGGTGTACAATGTCTCAGCTAGAGTTTAAAACTCTAATTGCAGAGAACAAAATTCAATATCTAAGATCCGGAATCATAACCTATTCGAGAAAAAGAAAATACTGAAATAAAAGGGAGTTTCTTCTGTATACTCACATGGGATCAGCTAGCAGAGAATACTAACTCGAACGTCCAGAGCGTTGAAAGGCCTAAATTTCTCTCCGATCCAGAACTAAACGTATAGCAACAAGCAACTACGATGCAGAGGAATTTGGAGAGCATCCACGCCCTCTAGCCGTCGTGAGTTACTGAGTGTTCTCCTCTCACTTGCGTGGTATTGGATTGGAAGAGTGAAATAATGACAAATATCGTTGACACCATGGGGTTTTGCTTTGGTTTATAATTTGAAGAGTGGACTTTCTTGTTTATTTTCTTATTAACAAAATTATATATTTATAATGGTATTTAATGGGGGTTTTGTTCTTTGGTTTATAATTTGAAGAGTGGACTTCTTCTCTTCTTTTCTTTTTTTTTTCTTATTGACAAAATTATAAATTTATAATAAATTTATAATGGTATTTAACGGGGGTTTTGTTCTTTTATTAAGATAATGGTTGATTTGTGAGGGGTTAAAGTGTGAGGTTTATTTTCAATCTTTAAGATAATAGTTGAAAGAAAGAAAGAAAGAAAATTATTTTAATGTTCACGAAGTTAAAGATAGCTTATGGGACAAATTGCTTCCTCATCTGCTTGATGTATTCGACCATTTTTCTGTGAAGCCTCACAATAAATGCTCCCAGATTCTCGACAAATCCCTCGCTAAATAGATTATCCCAAGAGCTAGCTACCAGCATATCTGCATAACTTTCCCTGTTGCCTTTGAAGGTCTCACATTCTAAAATGAAATGCTTTTATGTTTCCACTTTTCCTGAAGAACAAAAAATGCATACTATTTCCTCCCACACTTCTTTTGGCCTTTTCCAATGCCTTGTTTCACAATGGAGTTTATGAGAATTAGTCCTTAACTGAGCAATAAGAATTTTGGCTCTCCAAGAGATATTGGCCTCTATGTATGCTTTTGGTTGATGACTATGAGTGGGATTAAACACTTCAATATAGTATTGTTTCTTTCTTCCTACCTCCTTATCCCAAGTATGCTTGTGGAACTTATCCATAACAAAAACTTTTATCTCTTTGTTGTTTATGGGGCACATGTTCAAGAAAATACCCCATTTACTAAACCATTTGTTATTTCGCTGCATCCAAGTCTTTTTTTTGTTGCACAATATGTCATTAAAGACAAGCTTAGGCCATCTACCCTCTTCCATTTGCTCAATTTTTTTAAATATGTTATGACTTGCACCATAGCAATTGCTTCAATAGAAACAGCCCATGTTTCACTTAACAAGATAGCATAAGGAACTGCACTTTTAATATTGAATTTGTTGGTAATCAAATGCTTCTGAATTTTCTCAATTTGTTTCCGCTGCATGTCGCATGTACTGCTGGCCCATAGTTCACAACCATAGAGAATCACCGGAATCACTAGAAGCCCAAAAAGAGTTTGAGTGATTTTCCACTCCCATAACTCTGCCTCTCTACACCTATTTTGAAAAGCATAAAATGTTTTCCAACCCACCAAATTTCTTTTATTTCTACAACCATCCTAGCTTAGATTTTTGTTGAAGTCAATTCAGAGGTATTTGTAATCCACAGCTTCTTCCAGAATGTTACCTTCAAATTAGAACTTATGCTGGTTATGTTTTCTCTTTTTAGAGAAAACCACTACTTTTGTTTTGTTGATATTGACTTGCATCCCCACATTTCTACAAAAATGTCCAAGGGATAGTAAGTGCTCTTACAAACCCGGAGCCGATTTTGCAATCAGAATAAGGTCATTTGCATACAAAAGAAGCCCTATAACAAACTTGCCCAAATAGATACCATCACCCCCTTGCAAATTTAACCACTACTCAAGCTTGTCGATATATAAACCAAAAAGGGTAGGAGATAATGGGTAGCCTTGCTTGACCCCGATATCACTTCTAAAACTTTCAGAAATGTCTACTGAAGTTCTAATTTTGACTTTAACCTCTTCATACAGCCTATGCACAGTTGCTCTCAAATGTTTAGGAACCCCAAGTTCCTCCATTTTGTGCCAAAGCTTATCCCTAGGAACCGTGTCAAACGCTTTTCTGAAATCAACCAAGCAGCAAAAGACTTCTTCCTTTTTCTACCAAACTTTTTCAATGATGTGCCTTAAAGTTATACAATGATCAACTGTGGAGTGTTTAGGTCTAAAACCTGCTTGCCCTTTAGCACACTTATCTCTTTCTTCTGCCCACTTGCTAATTTTATTTTCTAGCATGCTTCAAAATAGCTTTGCAAACAAAGGGTTTATCATTATGGTCCTATAATTGGAGGGATTATTGACGTCATTGCTCTTGAAAAGAGGTATTGCCAGACTATTTGTCCAATCTATGGGGAGCCCCTATTGTCTGATGTTGTTGAAATTTTTTGTAATGTGAGGTGCAAGAATCTTTGAGCCCCACTTTAGATATTATTCTTGGAGTTCAGCTAAGTCTTTTGCTTTTCCAACATCCAACTTCTTGATACCCATCTCTACCTCTTGCACCATGAAGAGTTTAGTACCAATGTTGGCCAAAGGGGGGCGGGGGTGTGGGTGGTGTGGGGTCAACCTTGGGATCCTGCTCATAGAGTTGTCTTGCATAGTCAAACCATTTAATGGTTTTAATACTATTTCCAGTTTGTATCTTTCTCGGTTGGAGCTCCTTCCAAAATAATTTGGGATTATTTTTCCCAAGGAAGATTAGTTCTTCCCTCCTTGAAACCATGAAATCATCATTTTTCTTACTTAATAATTGTTTGTAAGCTTTGAGCTTTATGTTATCCTTATTTGATTCTTTCTACATTCTCCTTGCCTTTTTGCATTCCTCGTCAAACCAAGCATTAACCTTAAAAGCAATTAGTTTCAGACTTCTTAATTTTTGCTCTTTTGCACTCTACAAGTGCGCATTGAATATGTGTTAATTCATGACTATAAAGGTCATGAATTTTGGTTTTCTCCTTCTTGAAGAGCCTCTCTAGCGTCATTTTGAAAGTATTATAATTTCTGGAGTCAAAATAATCCTTCCCTTTGGGAGATTTTGTTGGACATGCTGAATTTTTTACTCTAATTGTTTATTTTCAGTCCAAGAGAAACTTAAATAAACTGGCTTGTGATATGATTTTAAGTCCCAAAGCTGATCTCCAATCAAAACTTCCTCCATTTTCTCGCACAAACCATGCGAGTAGATTACATAATCTACTACACTTGCTCCATTGTTAATATTGCAAGTGAAATTATCGGACTTTACCCATCTAGTCAAGCCATCACAAATGACTAAATCAAAGGCCCCACATAGAGTAAGCAATTGTTCACCAAAGAGATTGCAGCCCTTGTCCTCTGAAATTCTTTCCCACTGATGATTACTCTCTTCTGTAAGCCAAATAGGGTCACAATATTCTTTACAGCAAAGAATGCTAGCTTACTCACTTGCAGTCCTAGCATTGAAATCACCCATTATAAGGACTTCACCTACCTGAGGATATGTTGCAATATCTGCTTTTAAGGCTGCAAAGGGATCTTTGTGGTCAAGCCCTCTACCTTTGTAGATTTTTGAAACTTGCGGCGCAAAATAACACGCTGCAATTCTGATGTGGTTTCCATTTTCTGATATTTTAAGCCAAATGAATTGTTTATTTGAGTTTCTTTTTCTAACTGAATGAGACAACCTTCTTTCTCCCTCACTAAAACCATGATACCCCCATGCCCTTTGTCATTTCCTGTTGCCTTGTTCCACACTGCCATATTCCAATATCCTTCAAACATAGGTGTCGTGTACCCTTCATGCTCATGTGTTTCTATGATGTCTTTATCTTCCACAATAGGCCCTAACCCAGGTCCTCGTCTCCATGGGTAACCTCTGCAGTTCCAACAAACTAATCTTAAGGAAACCTGGGTATGACTTGATTGCTATTTATTTTGACATGCAAGACTCACATTTGAGTCTTTGTCCCTGCTTTCCCATACTGACCTTGCTTCCTGATTTCCTGTTGAAGAGTTTGTTGTATCTTCTTTATTACCATCTTGCTGCTATGTTTTGGAAGGAGGTCCAAATTGCGCTATCATAGCTTTACCTTTATAAATCCATGCTCTTTTGCCTTCATCTCTTGTCGCCCTAACCTTTAACATTTACTCCCTCCTTTCCTCCTGTTGTCTTACAGCTAAATCTTCTTCTAGAAAAAAGCGAGAACCCCTCAAGAGATCCTTCTTGCTTAGAATGATGTATTTACCACGCAAGCTAGGCATGATAACTTTTATCAGCCTGGCTCTCTCACCGTTAAAATTACCCACCCTCCATGCTTGGCATATTTGCCCTTGCCATAACAACTTATCTTTCAAGAAGTATCTTGCAAGGTCAAGAGTACATTGATTTGTGAGGGTAATAGTTGATTTGTGATGGGTGGTAATTGTAAAGTGTATCTCCTATAATAGATTGTGTGTAAGGAGGTTCAGTTAAGTAAAAGGGTTTGTTTCTCTTTTAATGTGAGGATATGTTTTAAGTTGTTTTAAGTCATAGGAATTAAGGAGGTAATATTTTTTTGGTGATTCCTGGCTTATTTATTATTCACCAAGTTATATATATATATATATAAAGAACCAAAGGATTACTCACAATTTGAATATGTTGAATTGTTTCATATTGTTTGGACTTGTAATCATTTTTCAAATGAAATGGCAAATAAATTAGCTTTTTTTGGACAATGGATCATTGTCCAAAAATTAGGGTGACCATGTGACTAATTAAATTCCATGAAACTCAACTTAAGAAATAATCTATGGTCTTTTTCTCATAAGTGTAGCCTAGGCACTTGGCATATGGCGAAAATCAAGATTGGGTGATATTTTATTTCACCTCCTCCTCTAGTACTCTTTACACACTTCAAGCATGGTCTAGAGGGAAGTTTTATTGCCAATGAGTTGGAGAGTGTTGATATAGGTGGGACAATATATGTGTAGGATTGGCAGTTTATTGGAACTAATATGAATGGTTTTGGGTATAGTCAACACGTGATTGGTCTCTCAATGATTAGTTTCATTATAATTTTTTGGGTGGTCTAATTAATAATGGCCAAGGTAGTTGTTCTAGCTTTGTTCTTATCAATGGAAAAGGTGTGGTGAACCTTGAGTTATTATAGGTCCTACTCCAAATATTTGTGCTCATGCATGATCACATTCACTCTAACAAGTGTGTAGACTGTGGGTAATGGAATTATGAAGGGTCATAAGGTCTCTCTTTAGTCAATTAGAATCCCTCCGACAAAGCCCCGAGGGTTAGCTCAACTGGTCAAGTCCCCATCATCAAAGCACCTTTGCTATTAAGAGGTCATGAGTTCAATTTTCTTGACACTCTTAGGGTCAGGCTCCGTGGTTGAGCCAATAGGAAGTGATCCCTTTGGGTGGATCTTCCTAGTACAAATCTTTCATGGACGTAGTGGTCACTAATCTCCAAGGTTCGTGAACGACATAGATGAAGAAAAGAAACCTTCAATAAAAAATTATGCAATTAAACTAGAGCATGGACATGCAGATGGAAGCTAAATTAGGATGAAATGCAATTTTAGAAACGGAAATTGAAGCCAATGAAAAAAGAATAGATAAATTCACAGAGGATTTGGATATGTGCTCTGCTTACAATTCCCACTCTTGTTGATTTGTAAATTGTCATGGATATTCCACTGGATAGTTCGTCACAACAAATCTGATAAAAATGGACTAAAATCTATACTATAAGGATTAATTTCCTTTTATTCATAAGTATTCATGTTGTTTTATGCTTATGTGTGTAATAGATGAAGTGTGGGAAATATAAAACAATCAAATAAAATCACATATTAGCCACAATGAACACAATATATGTTTCAAGAAACCCTTGTGGGAGAAAACATAGCTAGAAAGTGAGGTTGCCCTGCTCTCTTTTGTCTAGAATGGAAATAATGTAAATACAAAAGGGAAGGCACTCTCTATGGAGTCACCTTATACTTGTGCCCTAGTAGGCTACTACATAACACTAACTCCATTTGTTGTGCTCTCTCACTCCTACTACAAGATGTTATGCTCTATTGCGGAACAAGATACAAATGAAGTGAATAGGACCCATTTTTCTCCTATTGGCCTGGTTATAACATAGACTAACAACCAACTAGGATTCAAGTTTGATTCCTTCAAATCTCTACCAGAGTTACAAATTTAACCCTTCTGGAGTATTTTTCAAACTCCCCATGTGGCTAGTCCCTTTTGCATGAGTAAAGAGGGCTAACGTGGCATCCCCTCAAACCATAGTAGATCAACTTTTGAGAGGCATAACTTTTTCATATGAACTCTAATTGAAGTGATTCTTGCACCATTGGAAAGGTATTTTGTGTGTGTAATATTACCATAGGGTCTAATGCTTAAGCAATAAAGTTGATCGCCAAGAAAACATCTTTGAGGCCTCAAAATGGCCCTAGAAGTTTTCAGACCCCGTTTCTCCAAAATGCATCCCATCAATACAATTACTCTTGCAAGTTGATCCTCCAAATTTTCACCTCTTAAAGCTTCAATATAGATGCAAAATGATATAATGATTTGATCTAGATCATACCTCCCCGTTTTGGGAGGCTTTTAGTCCCCAAAAGCTTTTACTAAATGAGATGAGGAGAATTTTCCTCTACCTTCTCCCTGGAGTACCATTTAGCCTTGCCTATAAGTTTTCCTTTCAACCCAACCTATCAAAGTTCATGTTGTCATTTTCTTGTAGTTTTGGACCTCTTCTACAAAATTGTATCCTCTATCAACTCTGCCCAGGCATCTGAAATTAAGTCCTCTATGGAAGTTAGGACTTGCTCCTCTTCCTAATTCAACATGGAAGGCTCATAGAGTTTGAGATTCTCTGCATTCACTACTAAGTAAATGTGCATATATAGGGGTAGACTGAGTCTGTAGGCATTATCTCCCACCTTTTCTAGTATCTTGAAAGAAACATATCATAGACCCTTGATTTCTTACCAAGAACCTATAGCCTCTCCATGTTTAATTGTAACCATACTTTGTCTCCCACTCTAAATGACATTTTTGTCCTATGTTGATCATGTATAACAATGTACTTTTCTTGTGACTTCTTCAACTTCTTGTATACTTGCAAACGGATTTGCTTGATTTTCTCAACAATTTTTTATGCCATTAAAACATCCCCTTTGAGATAGTGTGGACTACTCTATTGTAAGAGTGTTTTATATAGACCAAATTTCCATCTTAGGTATTAAGATGCTTCTAATTATAACTCCTTAAAAGCTACACAAAAAATCCTATTTACTACTTCTAGTTGTCCATATGTTTACAGATGGAATGTTGTTGTGACAACCCCAAGCTAAATTCCCCTTCACTGTAAATATTTAGTATACCTTGATTTTAATTGAAAATGTTTGAGAATTGGGACACAGATTCTAAAGTTTGAGGAAGGAGGTTGTTTGGGATTTACAGGAAGACTAACTTGTTTTATGATATCCATGAATGGATGGTAGGATTCTTTAAATTAGACTGATCATATCATCTAATGGAGTCGGGAAAGAGGACAGAGGACCATGCCTACCTTAGATAATTTCACAAGGCAGAAAGGACAAATTAATGGGTGATGGGTTGCATTGGCAGTTGGGACAATTAAATTCAACCAACAGGAATTCATGGGGAGGAGTTGACACAAAAACATCCCCACCACCACTTAGAAACAAAACCATTGTGGTCAAGCTGAAGGATGGGTGACAAGAGTGTCTTCCCATGCAATTGAAACAATTGTAGCACGACAACAAGGACCCGTGGGGAAGCAACTTGAAAGAAGTATCTTGGAATTGCCCGACAGGAGGAGGCAAGCATTCGCTAAGAGAACATTCTCATGTATTGAGGAGAGACTATCTTTGATATACAGAACAACAATGAATGTAAGAGAGGGGGAAATAAGCTCGATGGAACAAGATAAAGGAAAGAAAACCTTACGAAGACAATTGCAAAATAATTTGTTGCACTATAGAGGAGGAAAGAAAGCATAACACAAGATGAAAAGAGCACATAACTTTGTGTTTCTACCATAACATAAGGAGAAAATCAAACATTTGGTCAAGCATTGGGAGGTGGAAAAATGTCTCTCAGGTGAGGACAATAGTCTCTGGATTCCCTGTAAGACTGGAGGGTGGAGATGGTTTTCTCTAGATTCCCTTGATAGCTTGGGTGGAGGCATATTCCTTAGATTCCTAGTAAGGAGAGTTCTTTATCCCCCTCTGCTTGCTTTTTGGTTTATATCTCTCAAGTGAGTATAATAGTCTCTAGATTCCTTGTAAGGCTAGAGGGTGGAGATGGTTTTCTCTAGATTCCCTTAACAACTTGGGTGGAAGCATGTTCTCTAGATTCTTGGAAGGAGATTTCTTTACCCCCCTTTATTTGTTTTAATGGGTTTTACTAGGAACTTTGAACTCCCTTGTTGATTTAAGGGTGGAGGTGGTAGCCTCTAGATTCATTTGTTTTGAAAAGGGTGGTGGTAGAACACCTCTAGACTCCCTTGTTTGGTTGGTGGGTGGAGGTTAGCCTTTGGATTCCCTGTTTTAGCCTATGATGGTAGAGCTAAAATTCTTATTGAAGTAGTTGGATGATGGAGGTGATAGACCTTTGGATTCCTAGTGGACAATTGACTACACCAAGTAGTTGGTGGGTAGAGGTGCATGGTCCTATGTAGTCCCTGTTTCAGCTGGAAGCATTGGTTTAATCCCTTAAGCACTCATCCTCGAGCTCTAGAATCTGGTTCGGGGGTGACTACTATAAGGAAGGCTTGGTTGCATTGTATCTAAGGTTGGGTGGAGAGTTGAAGTCCCAATCTCATTTGTTGAACACATTTTCTAATATAAGTGTATACTCAAGTCTTGTACCTTAATTGTTAAGCATATGTATCATGTGTTGGGTTAAACTCTGTATTGGTATTAATTCAATGTGTTGGTCTAATGCTTTTGTTATAATGGGGAATGTGATTTCATGCATGCATGAGGAATGTGTAATCTTATGTGATATGTTGATATGTTTGTATGGTTATTCTCATGGTATGAGACATTTGGAGATCCCTGTAACTGTTGATATACTCATGGTTAACTGCATGATTTCCAACGTCTATTAAGGACTCAATTATCCTACTATGGTGTGTGTGATACTCCTAGATTTAATTGTTATATTTAACTAAGGATCTATGTGTCTGAGCATTACAAAATCTTGATGTTAAGAGACTATATGTAGTCTATTATGAGTTAACATGGATCCTTGTGTATGCAATTGAATGCTGCTTTCTTTACTTTATGATTAATGAATAAGATAATGCATTATGCATGGAAATGTTGAGAGGCATGATGGATTTATTTAGAGCTTGTTCTTCAATAGGTATGGTGCTATTGTAGTCATAATTACATAATACTATAGCCATGGACGTGGCTTGATCATGATGCATGTATGAAAGGTTCATTTACATTGTCTTGACTAACCCAATGAGCTTAAGTATGAATAAATGGGCAGATCTCTGTCAGAATCCTTTTTATGCAGTCAAATATCGGCAACCAGTCCTTGTTTTAGCATTATCAAGCTCAGGATGGATAGTGTTTTATGTGTGTTTGTGTGTGTATGTGTATATATATCTATATATATATGGGCACATCTATGTCACGTTCCTTTTTAGGCAGTTAAATATTGGCTACCATCCCTTGTTTTAGCACTATCAAGCTCATGAAGGATAGTGTTTTAAGTGTGTGTGTGTGTGTGTGTGTATATATTCAAAGCTCAAGAGGGATAGCTCTAAGAGCTTTACCACCATATATACATACTCGCATAAAAAAATGAGTGGGGGCTAAGCTTAAGGTGTTAAGGGAATTGACTTTCGAATCATATAGGCCCATGTGCATGGGTGTTGTAACCAAGCACAAAGGGCAGAAAAGCCTAAACCATATACAATATACCTATGTCGTGGGGGTTGGAAGTTCAAGTCTTGGAGGAGCAAGGAAGCTTGGGCCTTATATGCCATATGGCTAGCAGCCATGACCAAGGGCGCAAAGAAGGGGAAGCTCAAAGCCATTGGATTCCACTAATCAATCAACATCATCCACGTGTCTCGTAAGTATTTCCCCAGACATTTTGAGGGGATTCTAGGAAACCCCGTCGAAGTTTATCTGTCGAGACGATGTGGAGTGTTGGGGCTGGTTTTCAGGCTATCAGTGTATCAGGACGGAAGACCCCAAAACATTTTATAACATAAATTTAAACTTTACCATTATAGTGGAGGACCAATGGGACCCATGGCCAACATAGCAGGTGACGTGGCCTCAGGGTGATGTGGATCCCTCAGAGGAGGACACATGTCAGTTGGATATGGGGCTTTTGTGGGGCCAAGTGGCCTATAACTGGGTGACACATGGCACACACCGAGTGAAACTATAAGGAGAATGTGACATCAACCCAACAATGAAATTCGTTGACACCACCTCAACGATTTCTCGTGGAGTTGGGTACAATTTCGTCGGGATTTTATACCCAAGGTGAGGTGGCCACGGTGGGGCCCACATTCATAGGTGTAGGCAAGTGTGACTTGTGCAATTGATTGAAGTGAAATTGACATGTGGAATGCCCAGGTGGACTTCCACATCACCCCGATGATAAGGATGTGTGACTTCACCCTGTCGACCTTGAATAGAAGCATAGTCCCTAGGTGATGTGGCATCGAGGGGCCTGCTTTAAGGGAAGTTTCATAGGAGGAAGGTCCATAGATGCATCAATACCTCATGCAATTAATTTGACCTAGCGGCATGACATGACATTCCATGTAACCCTGACCCTTTTTCCTTGAAAGTTTCAACAAGGGGCTGCAAGGGATACTGCTAGGATTTTATTCCTAGGGTGATATGACCACGGAGGGGCCCACGTGCATATTATGCATGCCCGTTAATCCTTGGTGTGCATTTGACCATCGCTATAAGAGAATCATTTGCACGTGTCACAATATGAACAAGTCTACAACTGGGGTAATGCTTC
Organism: Pinus taeda; assembly: GCA_000404065.3. Lineage (NCBI taxonomy): Eukaryota > Viridiplantae > Streptophyta > Pinopsida > Pinales > Pinaceae > Pinus > Pinus taeda. Next base: position 80,029 of record APFE031596960.1, on the reverse strand, counting down.
CACGTGGCAGTGAGGTGGCTGGCCAAGGTAGCCACTTGGGTGCCACATGTAAGATCAAATGACATGGCGAGGCCTGTAGGCCAAACTTTAATTGGCCATATCTTTTGATGCAAGAATTAGATTGAAGCAAATTTTATATCATTGGAAAGGTCTTGACGTAACTAATGCAACGATGTCATATGTTTTAAGTTTTGGAGAAGTTGAAAAATATCAAAAAATTTAGACCTCGTTTCCACAACTAGACTTTGGGGGTCGCATCATCGAAGTAATTATGCCTTATTCTACCCTTATTAAGGGCTAGGAATAATAGGGGGCATGTTATAGTTGTATACCTCTCTAACTTTGTGTTTGTCTTCTCCCATAATGTAGTGTAAGATGCACTAAGAAATCCAATGTCCCTATTTAAAGTGATGCTCCTTAGGTATCCCAAAGTGAACAAAAATTGTTCAAAGAACAAGTTTGTTGCTTGTTTCCCTATGATGGTATTTTTATAGTGCATGAGAATGTTGAACATGTCAGCTACCACAAACAAGTAGTCATGTCCCTTCCTTGTAGTTGGTAAACCTCCCATAAAATCCATGGAAATACTTTCCCAAGGACAAGTGGGTACATGCAAGGGACAGTATAGACCCTGCTCCCTATTATCAAGTTTGTTGGTACAAAAATGTATACATCCTTTAATGAACCTAGCTACATCTTCTTTCATCTTGGGTTGATACACATTCCTCTATAAGTTTTCCATTGTCTTCTTTACACCAAAATGTCATGCAATCTTTAAGATGCGAGCCTCTCTAATCATCTATAGTCACTCACCTTAAGGAACACATAACTTGTTTAACCTGTAGAGGTACTCACTTTGGAGATGATAATTAATTATGTTGTCATCATCATCTGCATGAATTTTTCCCTATAATTGTTGAAACACCTCCTTGAAGTCCTTGTTCTCTATATATGCCTCTATGTATGTGTCATGGGTGAAAGGCTCCATGTGCATGGGAGTTCCTAAAGCTATAACTTTTGTGTGTGTGTGTGGTTTTGAAAGCATGTAGACCAACTTTCTTGTGTTGTCCTTCTTATATTTGATTACCAAATGAAATTATTGTAAAAATCCCATCCACTTGTAGTGTCATTATAACTTACTATGGGCTTGCAAGTACTATAGTGGCTAGTTATTTATGTGGATGACAATTTTCTTTCCCATCAATTAGTGTTTCCACTTTTCAATAGCTTATACCAAGGCATAGATCTCCTTGTCATAGTTAGGTTAGTTGAGAACCACCCCATGAAATACTTAAAATTATAGAATATCAACCTTCCTCCCTCCATCAAGATTGCTCTCGTGGCATACCAACTTGTATCTATCTCCACTTCAAATGGCTATTATACGTTTGGTAAAATGAGAATAGATGCTTCGTTAATTTTCTTATTCAACTCTTCAAAGGCCTTTTGTTGACCCTTCCCCCACTAGAAGGTCTTATCACTCATTGTTATAACATGGAGTGGTACAACTACAACTGAAAATGAAACTATGAATTTCCCTAGGTAATGTACTATCCCAATGAAATTCCTAACTTCAAATACATTTGCAAGCACTTCCCACTTCATGACGGCCTCCATATTCAAAGGATCTATCTTTAGCTCCTCTCCACCAATCACATAGCCTAAATACACCAACAATTATTGTGCAAACTCATGTTTCTTGAGATTTGCAAGTAGCATGTGCTTCTTCAAAGTTTCTAGCACTCGCATCAATTGTGATATGTGCTCCCATGTGGCGTTGTGAACTAGTATATCATTTAAATAAACAACAACGATGAATCAAAATAAAGCACAACACATCATTCACTAGTGTCATGAATGTAGATAGTGCATTGCATAGACCAAATGGCATGACTAACCACTCATACAAATCTTGTCTACTATTGAAGGTGGTCTTCTTAATATCCTAATTTTAAATCCATATTGGTGAATTATTTCACTTGATACAACTAATCTAACAAATCATTAATCCTAGGGAGAGGATACTTATTATTGAGCATAATATTTCTCAACACTCTATAACCAATGCCCATTCACCAGGTCCCATCCTTCTTTAGCAAAATTATGATGGTTGACCCACATAATGAGGTAATTGGTTGAATTACTCCCTACTCCAACAATTGTTGCAATTGTTTCTTCACTTCATTGGCTTCTAGAATGGACTATCTATACAACCCAATATTTGACAATGGAGAGTCTATAAATAATTGAATATCGTGCTCCACTTCCCACTTGGGTGGTAGCATTTTAGGGTCTTGGAACACTTCCATGTATGTCTATAACAACCCTTCTAGTTGTTATTTCCATCCTTTAGTACAACCCTCAAGGGATGCCCTTGTCCTTACCAAAACTAATCATTTTTTTTGCTTGGTTGACACTTAGTAGTGGATCTTGGAATTATCTTGGTATAAGTGTGACTTGCGCTTCTAACCCCTAAAATCTCTCCTCTACTAGATCATGGTTATTGTAGATAGATTTGTCAAACATGGCTATGGTACTGCAACTTTCTACTTAAATTGCTTTTTGGATCCACTGAAACTTCCCACAGGGTTCCCCAAAGAAACCTATTCTAATACCAATGTGATCCTTAAATTGCCATGGATATTCCACTAGACAGTTTGTCACAACAAATTTGATAAAAATAGACTAGAATGTATAGTATGTGGGTTAATTCCTTAGATTTCAAATGTATTAATTATTATTTTATGTTTATGCATGTAATAAGCAAATGTGGAAAATAAAGAACAATAGAATACAATCACACACTAGCCATAATGAATAGAAGATATGTTATGGGAAATCCTTGTGAGAAAGAACTTAGTTGGAAGTTTAAGTTGCTATTCTATCTTTTGTCTGGAATGGAAATATTGCAAGTACAAAGGAGAAGGCAACCTCTATGGAGTGTACCTTAATAGACTTGTGGCCTAATAGGCTACTATAGAACACTGACTCCCTTTATTATTTTCTCTCACTCTTGTTGACTTATATATGGCTCATATGTTATTAATGGCATACAATTTATTGCAAAGCCTAATATTTCATATGTTTTTCATAAACTAAAGTAAGCGAGATCTCATTAGAAAGAATTATACATGTTACATGATTTGATATTGTTTGAAATCACATGTATTTTGGTATATATGATAAAGCACACTAGTTAAGCATCTCATGTTATATGAAGTGTTTGGCATATATAAAAGGTATCATATTACAACCACCAACACATACATGGTTATAAGGGTTTTCCAATGGGTGATCTCATTGTGATGTTTATAATCATGAAGTAATTATGTATGGCATTTGATAGAAGGTTTAATGTATAAGTCACAAGGCATGGCTAGATGGTTACATACATAAATAGGATATGGTATATTTATGGCAAGAATTATAATGTTGTTATTGTTTGGCATAGTGATATTGGTAACATACAACACGTAGCCTTGATGAGGTTGGTGGTGCATTTAATGGTGTAGATCACTATCTAGGCTATCACCCTTGAAGTGTTTAGGGTTTGAAGTAGGGTTTCATTTGCTTTATGTGGAAAATGGGTGAAGCACAACTCTATAATTGGTGATATTGTGAATCACTCTATTAATGCAGCCATTGTGTGACAAACTTTGGGAGCCTTATAGAGACTATCAGACACCTTCACAAGAAGAAATCTAGCTTGAATTAAAGGTGTGCAACTTTACTTGTGTAGTTTAAGTTAGTATAATTGTAGCTATGATTTATTGTTAAATATTTTAGCTTGACTCATGTTTGAGTAATGTGCGCTCTAAGTTAATCCTCACATTAAAAATATGAAGTCCATTATGCTTTTTTTTAAGCTCATCTTAACCTTGAAAATATGCACTCTATAGGTTAAGATGACACTTTTGTGTACTCTATTTCTGAGACTACCTTGCTCTGGAATTTTGATGATATGATGGGTTTTTATGAACTTCTCGGGGCATGCGAGAAAGCCTACAACCAATTTCTTTTTGCAACTAATTATCTCCATTGATACATTTTTCTCACTTTTCATCTCCCTTATATTTCTGTCCTATTAAATATACATTATATACATTTTGTGTATTAGGATTGTTTTGTTATAAAGCCTTATTCAAGACAAAAAGGTATAACAAGCTATTATGAAAATAAATTGAGCATATATATATATATATATATAAAGAAATGTCGATGAAAGCACGCAATACAAAAAAAGAAATTTAAGACTATCTCCTTGAAGTCTGAAGCTATATTATTGAAGATCTAAACTCAGTGATAGAGAGCACAAACATAAGTCATACAAGTGGAACTTAATTAATTAGTCTCGATCATTTTTTAAATTACTTTTCATTTCCTTCAAGTACTCAGTTAATTCTTCTTGATTCCAGGCCATGCTAAATTATTATCAATATATAATTTGCGAAATTTATTTTCTTTTATACATATAGTAAAGATTTCATGCCTAATAATTATAATTAGTTTTTATTGCACCTATTTAGATGAACTTTTTCGGCAAAGGTCCAAGAGGAAATAAGAGAGTGTAGAATTTCCCACTGTAGATCACCTGATAATGCAATATACTAAAGCAAAATACTTGATCTACTTCTACAAACAAACTTGCGGAAGCTTAATTGATTTTGAGCAAGATCAAATAGAACACATATAACAGAGAATGAGAAATCAATCACACATGAACACAGAAGAATACTCAAGGGAAAGCCTCAGCTAAAAACCTCGATCTTTGTATTATCGTACAAGTGGAAATATGTCCGGATTACACAAAGCTTTAGCTCACAAGCTATCCAGCACTCAGCACAATCCCTCACTTCTGCTCATAGACAAAATAGACAACACATATGCCTTCCTTCAGTCCTCCAAGCCTCCTATTTCCTTGCGCAGTTTCTCCTGGGTCCTCCAACTGCAACCTGTGTGATTCTCACCTCACAACTAACACTGACCTCTGAAATAACTGTGTAATCCTCACTGACCTCTAAAATAACTGCGCAATCCTAAAGGAGTTGAATTCCTTCTGCATGGACGAGTTTCCTTTATAGGAAAAATCCTCCAACTGATAGTACACTATCCCTTCCTTTAGTCTCAACTGGGTCTTTCTCTGAACTGACATGCATGAGTTATTTATGAGAGAATATTTATCTATCTAGAGAACACTAGTTGCATGCATGCATGCATTAACTGACTGAACTCACAATTAGTTCCACAAACTGTTTGGAACTAATTTAACTGGATTACTTACTTAATTGATAACTAATTACAACTCATCCTTATATCCTTAATTAAGGGATAACTTCCTCAATCAAAGGGATAACTGTTGCATGTCTTCACATAGACTTCATGTTTGAATTTCTCCAACTAATTAACTCAAGATGAATTAATTAATTATTTTTCAAACTGCTGCTAAGACTATTTCGAATTTTAATTCTCAATTTTAATTCATGGACTAATTAAAATTGGAATCTATCCTCAAATGCTATTTATAGAAATGTTATTTTTAGCATTTATATTTTATCATTCCTTGTTGCTATTTTCAACACTGGTACCTAAAATGCTATTTATAGAAATGTTATTTATAACATTTCTATTTTTAGCATTTCTTGTTGCTATTTTCAACACTCCCTCTCAACAAGAAAGGCATTCAACTTGAACCCAATCCTGAACCTTTGGAATGTTCTGCATGCAAGACTTCCCCCTAGTGTTGTTGCTCTAGCAACTCTAGAAACAAAAAATATCCAACCTGAATCAGAATGATGCCTGTGTCATCAAAGTCTCTAGTGCTATTGCCTCTATCAAAAGAAAACTCTGCACCTCTGTGCCCTTCAGTATCCGACTGCTCTAGCCTCTGTCACTTTGATATTTGATTACATCAATCACACTGATTCCTCCTACTGCATCCATGCTGCTACTGGTCCTTTCTCATAACACTGCATCCGCACTGCACCTCCTCTCATCATGTTACACTTAAAATATCAATATGCACATTATCTGTATTCTATTCATTAAAATAAGATTACATATATACAGAGTGTTGTCTCAAGATAGGGAGACTATTTTGGACACACAATCTGTTTGGTTAAGGAAATCTCTCAACCACACACCAAACTAGAAACAAGTAGATATAGCCAACTCCTATAGAATAGGAACTAACTCCTTACATAGAAGGAATCACAACTAGAGACAAGTAGGAATTAGATATTCCAACACTCCCCCTTAATGAGTACTTGTCTCGATATTAGTTTGCAAAGTCTACATCTGGTCCAATCTGGTAATCACACCTTATACCTTGTTCATTCAATTGTAGGTGTCCATATAAAGGAACAACCATCTACCGGAATGCATGGGTTCCCAACCGCTGCAACCGCTAGTCTACTAGGAAGTCCTTCACATACATGGTTCATCCACCTCTTAATGAACTTTCTTTGACTTGGTCCATTACACTATGAGATATGTTACATCTTTCAATTCCCCCATTAATCGAAGACTCAATTCTCCGATTACATATCAAGCTTAGATACGAGTACACTTGTCACCCTCGTACCTACCCAATGGTTGATTCCACAACTTGATGTCACTAAGGAACACATAACAAAGGGGTATGCACGCCTCTCCAGGTCTTACAATTATATGCCCTTTTAATATGCTCCAAGCTTAAGAAGATACTAGGTACATAAAACATTTTCAGGGACCACAACTGTCCAAAAATAAAATATGAAATGTAGATTTTCTATGATTACAATGTGTGAATCACACTTTATCACAATCATGAGTCTATTCTACAAACTCAAACAAACTATTTAAGCAAATTTGAGTATCCATCATCCTTTAATCACTTATGCTGGATATACCACACCATTCATATGCTGGACTACTTTCTCATTTGAATATTTCCATCATGGACTTTGTACTTTTGAGTCTTGGATATATTGGTCTTGGATCTCTATGCTTACCTGTCATCAGTTAGAGTAGCGAATTCTAACAACATGACTGCATATTGAAGTCGCTAATCTCAATATGTATTTAAACTTCTAAGAGATATTCTCCTTCAAAATAATATGGAACAAAAGCACAACCATGATCTAAAATTGGTTGTGTATTAATACAAAATCACCAACACATAATATGAGTGAAAAAATGGCTTTCCTAATTTTTCCTGCAGAAGTATCCCGTGGCCATAAAAATCTGAGGATGTCAGCCATCATTGTACATCAAAGCTCTAATGCTAAAGCAGTCATATGGAGGTCTGCATCACTGATAAGTGAGGGAAGTTCTGTGATAATAGCCTCAAATGTAGATGAGGTTATTTTATCACCATAAGCAACAGCTAAACAATTCAGAGTCCCTAGTGAAGCTTGCCTTAATGCAGGATTGGCCTTCCGCAAAAATGTTGTTAGTTATGCAAAAAACATGTTCCAATACACATGACAAATCAATTTGAAGATGAGAGCTAGCAATAACAGCAAATGCCTTCACTGTTGTAAGGCATGTTATCTCATTGCCTATGCGGTCAACAAGTAGAGGTAAACACATGGGTGGTTCTCCCTGAAGTTTATCACCAAATGTTGAAATGACCAACCCCATGCAAGAAATTGCACACTCCTTAACCTCTGTAATATTCCTAATTAAATATGGCTAATTGGAATATTCGATTTTGTTCGATTTTTGCCTTCTATAGTTATTTGTAAATAAAAAGTGAGGAAGAGGGAACATAACTCACTTTAGAATAAAAAGTCACTTCCTAGGTAGCACAACATTGTGACTTAAGGGGGAACCAAGGGGGCCAAAGGGGGACACAGAAATGGGGCCCACGCAGACACATGGAGGGACTGTGCAGGAGGGAAGGAACATGGCAAGAAGGGGATCACGCAAGAGAAAGTGAGCCTAGGGATTGTGAGAGGCAGAGGCTATAAAATAGAGAGGAACCCCCTCATTGGGGATCATTCTAGTTATGAGCATTTGTGATAGAATCATTTTCGACTTAGAGAACCGCTCACTGTTTAGCTAGTTGTAGCCTGTTTAATGCATGAGTGTCTCCGTTCGGAGATCTCATCCCTTAGCCCCGGGGGACTTCGAGTGCTTGCTCGGGCAAGTATTCCATTGGCATTGCAGTAGTAGATTCATCAGCATTCAAGCCAGCAGTTTCATCACAGCATTTCAGCGCAGTTTCATCAGTGTCTTTTGAGGAAACTGTGCAGAACCCCAAGGGGTGATTTTCGAGGTCGATCCATGTTCAAAAAATATTTCTGGGTTTTCCGGGGTTTTTTGAGTAGAGTTTTGATTCCAAAGTTTTCAGCCATTTCTTTCCTGAGGAGGGGAAGCAACCCTAAATCCTAATCATTTCTAGTAGCAGCGATAACACGACAGTTTCCCAGTAGCTGGGACACAGATCAGTGTGAGGCCATTCCAGGAAAGCTTTTTGGGTTTTTCTAGGTTTCTTGAGTAAAGCCTGAATCCAGAGTTTCAACTTTTTCCAAGGAGGGGAGCAGCCCCAAATCATCATTTATTTTCTAGCAGCAGCAACAGCACAACAGTAACATCCATGTAGAGAGGCCATTCTTGTCATCCTGAGAGTATTT